>JAJMDJ010000017.1:0-36396 GCA_030573495.1 Hanseniaspora nectarophila
TATAGATTTATAAAATCCAAATATAACGGACAAGTTACTGTTTCAACTTATAATATAAATAGAGGCCAGTACTACAGAAAAAATGGCAGCGATCATATGACTGATGAATATAAACAGCAAATGACTGAAAAGGCACAACGTTTACAAAGAGATATTGCATCTGTTGAAGAAGAAATTGCAAGCAGAACCAAAAAGTTTGATGCTTCTTATATTCAACTACACAACTTCAAAAATAAAATTGATACCTTGACTGAAAAGATAAGAAATTTTGAGCGTCAAAGTAAAACACACAAGAGCTTGGCTGACCAAATGAATAGATACCAAAAGAATATCAATGACTGTGATGAAAATATCAGAAAAGTGGGTAGTACATCATCAAACTCAGCTAAGTCAAAGTACTTGAATAACATTGTGACTTGTAAAGTGAACCAAGCTGTTGCAATGTTCAAGCCATTTTCATCATCCATAAGAGATGGGAAAGACTCATATTTCAATATGGTCAAAAAGTCTTTGATTTTGCAAGGTGTTGAAAACGAGGCTTTGTCTACTGAGAATGATTACGCAACATTGGAACAGGAAAACGAAAGATTGAAAAATGATCTACATAACAAACAATCTTACTACAAGGTATTGCAAGAAGAGGAGGATGTAACGCGTTTAGAAAATATTATAGCAGAGTTCAGAAAATCTAGAGTTACTCAGATTAAACAGCTGGCAAAGAGCATTGAAGGATGTAGTGCTCCATTGATCATTGATATAATCAAAACTATGAACTCTGAGATTATGGGTATGGACTTTGATTCTCACAGTGTCCAAAAGTTGGAAGAAGTGCAGACCCAAATTGCCGAGATTAGTAAAGCTTTACCCAAGTTGAATGCCCAATTTGAACAAATTGAAGCTGATTTTAGTTCAAGAGATATTGCTTTGAGAACAAGACTAACAAGCTCTGTGGAGGGCATATCCAACAAGTTTGAGGCATTGTTCAAAAATGTGGGCTGTAAAGGAAAAGTTGTTTTATCGCAATTGGATAGACCTTACAAGTTATGGGAACTGGAAATCCAAGTTGCGTTCAGATTGGATGCTCCTATGCAAACATTAAGTGGTAAAACACACTCTGGTGGTGAACAATCTGTTTCCACAGTTACTTATTTAATCTCTTTGCAAAGATACTCCAAAGCGCCATTTGTGGTTATTGATGAAATCAATCAGGGTATGGATGCTAATAATGAGAGAAAGATTCATGAGATTTTAGTAAGAGAAACTTGTTCTCCTGAAGCAAATGAAGGTTCCCAGTATATTTTAATCACACCTAAATTGTTGACTAATTTGTACTATGCTCAAGGTATGCAATGTAATATTATATTTGCTGGACTTGGAATGCCGAATATAGAGGAGGATCCAGCTTTATTGAATTTGGGATGTGCCACATTGTATGATATATAAATTTATGAAATATTTAACGCCTAATTTTTTTTTTCGTAAGCTTTTTTTTTTTTTTTCTTGAAAAATTAATGTCAAGTTACAGAATCCAAAAGCAAAATATAGGAGAAATAACCCATCGAATATATCTGCATGTTATCTATTAATACAACAAATCTGAAGGTTTGCTTTAAGGCTAGGAATAGGATACATACAAGAAACTATTGCAAGAAACATGACATAAGCATATTCAAAAAAGGAACGTCAAATAATTTCAACAAAATTTTATCAAAAGCTCAACCAAAAGCCAAAGCAAGCACAGAAAATGTTTCAAAAGTACAGGATAGACACCCAAAAGAACCTGCCATTACTAGATTTGCACCATCTCCAACCGGGTTCCTCCATCTAGGATCTTTGAGAACAGCTTTGTACAATTACTTATTGGCTAAAAACACAAACGGGAAATTTATTTTAAGACTGGAAGACACTGATCAAACAAGACTTGTGCCAGGTGCGGAGGAAAACATATACGAATGCCTAGAATGGCTAGGACTAAACCCAGATTACAGCCCTCACATAAAAGAAAAGGACTCCACGACATCATACAAACAATCTGAAAGAAGGGACATTTACGATGTATACTCAAAAAAGATGTTGGAGTCTGGACACGCATACAAGTGTTTTTGCAGCAAAGATAGATTAGAACATCTTTTGGAAAGCTCAAAAAAGATGGTTCCACGTTCTTCTGTTTCCTATGACAGAAACTGTTTGCACTTGTCACCAAATGAGGTTTCCCAAAAGGAAGAAAATGGTGAAAAATATGTTGTTAGATTAAAGTCTCCAGAAACATATCCAATCATCAAAGATGAGATTTTGGGTGAAATCAACCATCAATTGACTTACAACTTAGCTGAGAGAAGATATGATGATCCGGTTTTGGTGAAGTCAGATGGGCTACCAACTTACCACTTTGCCAATGTCGTTGATGATCATTTGATGAATATAACCCATGTTATAAGAGGTGAAGAATGGGTCACTTCCACCATGAAGCATTTGTATCTATACCAAGTTATGGGATGGTCACCACCAAAATACTTGCATTTACCGTTACTAGGAAGCACTGTAGGAACTAAGTTATCCAAAAGAAAGAATGACAACAATATTTGGGAAATGAAGAAACAAGGGTACTTGCCTGATGCTTTGATCAATTATGTCGCTGCTTACGGTTGGAGTGTGCCTAAGAGACCAGATGGTACAGCCATCTACACACTGGACGAATTGGTTTCTCTTTTCAATGTCAACAAATTGACCAAGGGATTTGTTAAAGTCATACCTGAATTACTAGAACATATGAACAAACAACATTTGCTAAGACTTCTAGACAGTGAAGAAGGTATTGAGAAGATAGCAGCCATGATTATTGACGATGTTGAGACACCTGAATACATGAAGGAAGATCCTGAAAAAATCAAAAAGATTTTGAAACACGTTGGGTCAACTATGGATACATGGAAAGAGTTTGCTCACAGATACACTTACTGCTATTTGGATGTTGATTACGAGAGTGAAGCATGTCAAGAATTTAAGGCCAACAATTCAAAAGAAGAGATACTAAAGATTTTGCAATATACTGTTGATCATGCAGACGAGATTATTGGTGATAAGAAGATGGTTAAAATTATACAAAAGGAGTTCGATATGAAGTCTCCTAAAATGATCTTTGAAACCTTGAGATATTCATTCACTGGATTCAAAATTGGATCATCTATTTTAGATATTGTCAAAGTATTAGGCAAAGAAGAGTGCTTGAGAAGAATACAGATGTCTATGAAATACGTTTAATATATTAAATCCTGTAAATACAATTAATGATTCAACATTTTTTTTTTTCTCTTGCGTTTTCTCGAAATTTCCACAGATTCAATTTTTTAAACGCATTTTTTGTTATTCTTATTTATAAAGGGGAAATGAACTTCTTATCTAGGATAATGCGAAAAGCAATAGTATAAACCATAAACTATTATATACAATGTTTGCTGCAGTATCTTCTGGTCAACCAGTTACTCTATCTGAAACTATTCCTGAATCAAACGGAACACAACACTCTATAGTGATATACCCATCCCAACCAGGCCAAGTCATAAAGTCATCATACATATCTCTGTTTGTGCTTCCTGGCACTGTTATACCTGAGGAATACGTTGCTATGGTATACTTCAAAATGGGTAATGATGATCCAGACTTCAAGTTATTTGGGTATTTATCATATGAAAAGCCTAGTGCTATATATAAGATCAATCTAGGTGGTAGTGCCCAACCTGTCAGTGACCTTGGCGAAATTGATATGGATATTGATGAACAAGGAGGAGTCAATCTTCAGCAAGGAACATCAAGTGTTTTGATAGGTATAAACATTGAACCTAGAGCACAGGGACTGGAGAAATTAGCGGAACTAAAGAACAACTCTTATGCCTTGACAGTCAATAACCAAAATACCAGCTTCATGACACCAGCCCAATTGTCAGCAAAGTTCCCTCAACAAACACAAGTCCTTGCTGCTAAGATAGTTCAACACGCATACAATTACTTGACTGGGTTTATAGACAACCAAGGAAATGTGCCTATGAAGAAATTTGATAATTGGTGGAATAAATTCAAGGACAGAATGTCCAAAGATCCAAAGTTTGTAGATGAAATAGCCTTAGAATAAGTTATATATATAAAAATCAAATTTATAGTTCATCTAGTGGCATTTTTGTTCTGGCAGCATGCTTATTACCGAATACTTCGTGTCTTGCTCTAATTAATTCTTTACTGAATGATTCCTTTTCTAAATCTCTTGTTTCTAAAGCAGCATCATTCGCATTTTCCAATTGCTTAAATCTATTCATGGATTCTTGAGCGATCCATTCTATGAACTTTTGATCTGGCTTCAAACCAGGATCGTTGTTTCTGAACTCAATCATTGTTTTCAAGAATTTTTGTAAGTAGAATTCATCTAAGGAATCGGATTGAATCTTTTCAGCATACTCATTGAACCATGATTCTAAGTTTTTGTAGTTATCCAAATTTCTTTTGACCAAAGACTTTTTTGAAGGGTCAAAGTGGAAGTTTAATTGGCTTGGATCTTCATGTAAATAAGTGATTAGAAGTTCTAAATCAGAGAAGATCTCCAAGATTTTGATTTTAAGAGTGTGGTTTTCAGAAGACATGTATAACAGCTCTAAGTTATCAATCAAGTCGTTATTGGAAGAAGACTTGTAAGCTACATTTTGAAGAATGTTAACAGCTCTGTTCAACAACTGTGTCTTCTTAGTGCTTATCCAAGCAGGTATTTGTTCTATAATGTAATCAACATTTTTGACAAAGAAGACTTCCTTTGCTGGTCCGTTATTTCTCAAACAACTTGTGATTAAACGTAAGTATAAGTCCTTGACATCATCGGTGATATCTTTGCTTTTGATTTTATTCATAATGAAACTTTGTTCATTGTGGATAATCTTAAAACCATGCTTGTAATCATGGGAGAAATCAATCAAGGTTTCCAAGCTGTCCTCAACATTCACACCGTCTTCTAAGTTTTTAAATAAGTCTGAAAACTCATGGATAATATCGTTATCAGTTTCAGGAACATCCTCTCCTTTATAAGTTTCTAATCCTTTGTTGTTTTCAACTACAGAATTTAAATCCCTTAGCTTAGCTTCCTTCAAACCTGTTTCCAAATTCATCTTTATATCCAAACCTGGCGGAATCATTTGCAATGGTAATATTTGCTTCCAATCAGATTCAGGTTCAAAATCAACTGGATGACAGTTTTTGGCGTCTTGTTTATGACAAATAAATTTAGTATTTTCTGGGTGGAAGTACCAATCATTGGTATCTTTATTGACTATTTCGGTATCGGAATTGTCTTCAGGGCTGGCAATGGCCATAGGAAGGTTATCTGAATCTGGCTTTAAAATAACAGCAGCTTTTGTTGTGGATGTTATAGCAAGCAGTAGAATACAAAATTGTCTGATATGCATAATATCTGTTTCTAATTTTTAATTTTGGTTTGGTAAATTTTGAAGTTTTTGTCTCACAAATTTTAAAACTTGTATAATTTATATACCAATTTTTTTTTTTTGAGGGTTAGCTGTTCCTGACACATCATCACTTTCTCGCACTACGTAACAATTTTCAATTTTTTTTTTTTTTTCATACATGACTACAAATCGGCATCTAGATTGTTCTATTTACTATTTTTAAAAGCAGTTCATCAAAAAGAACTGTACATACATTTATTTATTAAAAAAAAATAACAAAAACAATTTCATTCCTATTATATCAATTCATTAAAGCTATATATCAAATAATTTACTTGAAGGCTTGTTCTAAATCAGCAATCAAGTCATCAACATCTTCAATACCAACGGAGACTCTGATTAAGTCATCGAAGACACCAGAAGCTTCTCTTTGTTCCTTTGGAATACCAGCATGGGTCATCTTTGGTGGAACAGAGATCAAGGATTCAATACCACCTAAAGATTCAGCCAAGGCGAATAATCTGGTTTGAGAGGTGAACTTATCAGCAGCATCGGCACCACCGTTGATTCTGAAGGAGATCATACCACCACCTAAACCGTTTCTATGTTGTTTCTTGACAACTTCTCTGTCTGGGTGAGATTCCAAACCTGGATAGTTGACAGCTAAGACGTTTTCGTTGTTGGCTAAGAATTCAGCAATCTTTAAGGCAGATTCAGAAGCTCTTTGGACTCTTAAGTGAAGAGTCTTCAAACCTCTGTGGGCTAACCAAGAATCGAAGGCAGATGGAACAGCACCAATGGCGTTTTGCAAGAAGGCTAATCTTTCGTATAAAGCTTCATCGTTAACAGCCAAAACACCAATAACAACGTCAGAGTGACCGTTGATGTACTTGGTACCGGAGTGAACAACAATATCAGCACCCAAGGTTAATGGGTTGGATAAGTATGGGGATAAGAAGGTGTTGTCAACAACTAAGATGATATCCTTGTTGATGGCCTTAACAGTCTTGGAGACTAAGGCAATGTCAGTAACCTTCAAGGTTGGGTTAGTTGGAGATTCAATCCAAACCAACTTGGTGTTTTCCTTAACCAACTTTGGTAAGTCTTCAATCAAGTTGTTGGTGAAGTCAGTTTGAACACCATGGGCATTGGCAACCTTGGTGAAGTATCTGTGAGTACCACCGTAAACATCACCAATGGAGATGGCGTGAGAACCTTGTGGTAAAGATTGTAAAATGACACCAGTGGTGGCAGAACCAGAAGAGAAGGCTAAACCGTACTTACCTTTTTCCAAAACAGCAATAGCATCTTCTAAAGACTTTCTGTTTGGGTTGGAAGATCTGGAGTATTCGTAAACACCAATTGGGTTACCTGGAGAGGTTTGAGCATATGTGGTGGATAGAGAGATTGGTTCAATAACAGAACCGTGGTTGTCTTGGGAAGCACCAGCGTGGATAGCTAAGGTTTCGAATTTATCAGTAGATTGGATGGCCATTGTGATTATTAGTGATTAGTAGTGGTTTTTATTATTTTTTTACAACTCTTCATTGATATCAAATTGTAAATGATGAATTAAATTGTTACATAATTACAATCTGTTTATATACTTTGGAATATTTTATAGAAATCAGAAGTTGTAATAATTTGATTTATACAGGAATATTTTTTTTTTTACCACAGTTTTTAAAATCATTAGTCAAATCTTTGCTAATAGGGGTCGTGCCTATAACGTAAGTGTGGGAAAGAGGTGCATTACACAATTTCTTTATGACCAGTTTTTTTATTACGTTAGTAGGGGTGGGGACAAATACAGTAATATGGTTACTGAAAAAGTGTGGCTATTTATAACAAATCGTAATACATCACGTGTTGGTAGCGTGACCAAATTTAAACATCTGCAAACTGTGTACTATGTCATTATTCAATCCAATAAACAAAATGGTAGCTTGATCACAAACAATTGTTTAATACAAGTACCAATGTGAATTGAAATTTTGAAGAAAAAAAAAACAAAAAGAGAGAAACATTGATAGTAATAAGTATAATATCATTGAAGTAAAGTACTGGTCAACACACTTTCTATAAGTCTTCCACAGACTTTGATCTCAGCCAATTCTCCCCTTCAACACTATCATTACAACACTATCAATAATCCACGATAAATACAGTGCTTATATCAAAATACATTGATCCTGTATCATAAAAAACAAATAATATAATATTTTTTTTTTCTGTAGTATTATGCGTTACTGAATAACCTTCAATTCAAAAAAAAATCAAAGATTACTGAACAAAAAGTTGTATATGTAAATTGTTATTAAATGAAAATAATAAGAGACTATTCAAATTTTTAATAAGTGAGTTTAATCGAATAAACCGAAACCCATGTCATCGTCAGATTCTTCAGCTTCAGATTCTTCCTTTTCTTCAGCAGCGGCTTCAGAAGAACCAGAGGCAGCAGCACCGGATGGAGCAGCGGCACCGACTGGAACAGAAGATAACTTTTCGTTACCGGCGGCAACTAATTCTTCAACAGACTTACCGTCTAACTTAGCTAATAAAGCTTCAATTTGAGCAGCATCAGCTTCAACACCAGAAGCGGCAACAACGGCGGAGATGGTTTCAACGGATGGGGTCTTACCGGCAGCAGTTAATAATAAGTAGGCAGCTAAGTATTTCATTTTTGGGTTATGTGTACTTGATGTGTGGTTTCTGTCTTAACGTTTAAACGAATAGATGCAAAGGTTTATATTTCCAATATTGAAAATTTTTTTTCCAGTACAATTTTTTTTTTTCTTTGCTTACCTAGTAAACAGCAACCTACCAAAAACAAAACACAACAAAATTTGGGAGTTTTAGTAGCAAAAAAAATTTTTTTTTTTTTTTAGATTGGGGCAAATTTTCACTGTAAATATTGGTTTTTTTGTTACAACTTTTTTTAGAAAGTGGAAATATCCGTCTTAGGAAAATATTTTTTTTTATACAAATATGGTTTTGTGCGTATACACAATTTTCACTGATTTGTTTCGCCTAAAAATGTTTATGTTGCTGCCAAATATTTATCAGAAATATGGGGAAAAAATAGTTGCTGAATGTAAAAAGGAATTAAAAAAAAACACACACACACATTCGAAAATTTTCAAAAAGAAAAATTAAATGTCCTTTTTGAAAACATTTCATTCTGACTTATTCGTTGTGAGTAAAATAAAATTATTTTCTCTTCAGTTGTAATTCTCAACTTTATATGAAGTAACTTTTTACAAAGTATTTGAATTATGATTCAATAATAAAGAAATATCTAAAAAAACCAGTTCGTAACTTTATCAAAAAACCAATACATATACATAAAATGGCTGACGTTGAACAAAAGAGAAAGAGAGTTTTCAAGACCTACTCCTACAGAGGTATTGACTTGGAACAATTATTAACCATGACCACTGAAGAATTCGTCAAGATTGCTCCAGCTAGAGTTAGAAGAAGATTCGCCAACAAGAAGCAAACCGTTTCCGAAAGAGTTTTCATCGAAAAGTTAATCAAGGCCAAGAAGGAATGTGTTGAAAACGAAAAGCCAACCCCAGTCAAGACCCACTTAAGAAACGTCGTTGTTGTCCCAGAAATGATCAACGCTGTCGTCGGTGTCTACAACGGTAAGGTTTTCAACAACGTTGAAATCAAGCCAGAAATGTTAGGTCACTACTTAGGTGAATTCTCTATCACTTACACCCCAGTTAGACACGGTAGAGCTGGTGCCACCACCTCCAGATTCATTCCATTAAGATAAATGTTTTGTGTTGCTTTTAACATCAAACTTTTTTATTTTAACTCATTGCTTTCAATAACATGAAGCAGAATGGAACTCTTTAGGGCATCCTTCATTATACAATCAAACATAGTTGTTTATATTTCTAAGCAACTGTTCCTATTGCATCTTTTTGCATTGTGAACAAAATTGGATTACTTTTAATAAACTATTAGAGTGAATTTATTAGTACTTATATTATATGAAAAATTTATTACCTCATGTGAAGATAGTCTTATGATTATTGGAATTTGGTAATAAAAATGTGGTTAAATTAAGTTCTTTTCAATTGGTATCTATTTATTAGATACTTGAAGAGAACAGGAAAGATGAAACTTGTTTTTTTTTTCTTTTCCTCTTTTAATTGCAGCGTTCATAAAGTTGAAATCCGAGTAGTTTTATATTTATTCTATGTATGTTATTATTCTAACCAATATCAATTATTCCAGACTATAACAAAATTGATAATCAAAAAACATTATAAAACGGGATAAACAAAAAAATATCAAAAAATCAAATTGCCATGGTGTTTGTTTTATCAAGTTATAAATTTTATTTTACTTGACAAATGCCATGAGGTCTTTTTTTTCTTTCTTACAAAAAGAGTATTAAAATAATATTAATTAAAAAATATTCGTAAAATAATCTTGTACATAGCATGTTTTTCTATTTCTTGAGAATGACTAGGAGCTATTCTGAGCATCCACATTATCATTCACGTATGAGCCTTCTTTATTATCACTTGAACCATTGTTTCTTTGCATATTTTCCGGATAGTTTTGTAAGTTCCAAGTCAAATCTTTATGAATTTTGTTGAAATCCTGGAGAATTTCTAATTCTTTTATTTTGGGTAGATCTGGTACAGATGGGAAACCACCATAGAACTTTCTTAAACCCACAAAGTCAGACATCATGTTGTTGAATCTCATTCTATCAACAATAACCTCTAATTTGTCCACAGGGTCGTTGGCGAACTGGAAGTTTATATTTTCTATTAGCATGTCCTCAGTTAGGGCATTTCTATAGCTGGCTTTATTATTTGTAGGGAGCATTTCAACACCTTTTGTGGCGTAGTTTGTGATCATTGATAAAGATTTCTTTTCTATCTTCAAAGGCAAGTGGTACTTGTATGGTTGCATCAAGATGCTCAAGTTTTTATTATTGTTGTCATTATTGCTGGAGTTGCCATTAGTTATGTTTGTATTAGGAACAAAATTTCTTTGCGCAAACTCATAACCGAATTTGGCAATGAACTCTTCTTTATTCAAGGCTTCTTGTTCAATCATATCCAAGTACCTCTTTTCATTGTTGATGTCATACCATTCATTGGTAGTATCATTGATCATGTGTTCTTTGAGACCTAAGTACTTCTTCATGTAATCCTGATGAATCATAGTTCTTGTGGCCTTGGTTTCTTTGTTAATGGAGTTTAATTTTGTCTTCAAGTTGTTGTTGATTTTCTTAAACTTTGAATCTTTTATCTTCTGAACTGATTGAATGTACTCATTAAGTGATGGATGTGAGCCATCAAGAATCATAAATAATTCGTATTGTAACTTTTTGAGTTTGATTTGATAAACAGTTTGCCTAAACTGAGCAAATTCATTTTCAATATGATTCAGGCTATCATACATGGAGTCATATGAAGGTTGTTCAGCTTCTTCATTCTCTTCATCATCTTCTAATAAGTTCTTTAAAGATGGAGCATTTTGAGGGTTTGTTATTTTTTTATTTTCATCTATATCTGTTTCAGCGTCGCTATTAATATCTTGTTGAAGAATTTGATTTGAACGTGTCTTGTATATGTCACCATGTGACATGTCACTAATTTCAGTCATTTAATTGTATTTGAGTAAAAAGCTTTAAAAAAAAAGAATATAGTTGTTATTTGGTTTTTATTGATACTATATTCATTTAAGAATACAAATAACAAAACAAGTTGTGAATAAAGTTTAATGGATTAAAAAAAAAAAAAAATTACCTTTAAAAAAAAATATAAATTATTATTGGAGTACTAGTAAAAAAAATACACATATGAATCAAATATTAAGCGCCTTTTTGTCGTAAAAAAAAAAAAACAAAATATAGTTATCACTAAGTCCGATAACCAAACACACACACATTTCTTTTTTTTTTAATAAAAATTCATCTCTGATTACCCAATTGGGAAACGCTTAAGCTCAGAAAAAAAAAAAAAAATACATGGAAACAGAAATATTCAAAATTTCATATTACAGCTTTTTAACAATAATTACTTTTTTAAAAAATAGAAATATATAGTTTAAAAATCACAACCAAGTTAATAAACCAACAACAACAAATGCAATCTATATTCAACGCTAGCAACAAGTCTAGTGATTCCATCAAAAACAAGCTACTTAATCAAAGATTAGTTGATCAAAAGGAAAAGATCGAAGCTTTAAAGGAAATTCAAGCTGTTACTCCAAATAGTAGAAAAGATAAACAAATCCAAAAGAATATCAAGTCTAAGAACAACGATGATGACGACGATTTAGAAGCTAGATACCACCAAAAATTAATTGATAACAACTTAAATGATGTTGTTGAAGAAGAAGAAGAAGAAAACAAAATGGATGTTGAAACTGAAGTTAAGTCCGACAAAGTTGATATCAGAGAAGAAGAACTTGAAAAGGCTTCAAAGACTATTTTCATAGGTAACCTACCACAATCTGTTTTAACTGATAACAAGATCTACAAGCAATTCATCAAATTGTTCTCTACTCCAATAACCGAAGGTGAACATGAAGTCATTTCTGAAGAACAACAACAATTAGACAAGAAGAACTACAAAGTCAAGTCTTGTAGATTCAGATCCTTGGCCTTTTCCGAACCTCTTCCAAAGGCCGTTGCCTTTAAGCAACTGAAATTGGACTCCAAGAGAGATTCCATCAACTCATACTTGGTTTATGAAAACCACGACAAGAAGACTTTGGCCAAGATCATCAAATATTTCAACGGATTTGTATTTGAAAACCATCATTTAAGAGTTGATTCTGTTTTAAACCCAGCTAAGCAAGATACCACCAGATCTGTCTTTGTAGGTAACTTAGACTTTGAAGAATTGGAAGAAAACCTATATGTTCATTTCCAACAACTTGCACCAGCAAATGAAAAGCACATAGAATACGTCAGAATTGTCAGAGACTCCAAGACCCAAATGGGTAAAGGTTTTGCTTATGTTCAATTCTACGACTCCTCATATGTCAACAAGGCTATAGAACTATTGAATGGTAAGAAGATCACTCAAACTATTGGTAAGAAGCCAAGAGAATTGAGAGTTACTAGATGTAAAAAGACCTTTACTCCGGTCAATGGTCTAAGAGGTGACAACAAGAAAGTCACTGCCTTGAACGATAAGCAAAAATCCAAGTTGGGTAGAGCCCAAAAGGTTCTAGGTAAGATGGACAGAAAGTTGATCAGAGAAAGTTTGACCATTGAAGGTGAAAGAGCCAACCAAGATAAACAAAAGCAAAAGGGCTTCAAGGTATCCAAGATGCTATCCAAGTCTGTTCAAAAGGTCAAGAAGCCAAGATCCAAGGAAGGTAGATCTGCCATGAGATCTGCTGAACACAAGCATAAGCAAAAGAAGTAATTTCGTTTTATATAAGTCTATGGTTAAAGATGTATGGTGTGATGATATCAAATTTGATATGAGTTAATTTTTTTGTTGTTGTTGCTTTTAGCCGGTATTAGATCATCGCCATGATTTTTTTTTTTAAACAGATTACCAAAAAATCCCACAATTTTTTTTAGTACCTTTAAAATTGTCGTAAATTATTACAACGCATTATCATCTTGTTAAAACCAAGAACTAACTTTAATTAGGTTACCCTCAACAAATTTATATAAATATGCAGTTAGATGACTTGAAGCAGCTGTCTTTGGATGGCATCAAAAAAGGACTTAAGTCTTTATCGTACAAAATAGATGATAGCAACAAAACCAAGGCAACCTTGAACTTAACACCTACAAACAAGGAAAGATCCGATATCATGACCTTGATCAATGAACTAAACTCGGAGTTTGATATCAACCCAGAATTCCAAAAACTTAATGAATTTAGATTGTTTCAGAACTTGAAAGGGGATTACCAGCAACTCCTCAAACCAAAAGACACTTCTGAGGAATCTCAGAAACACGTGAGATTTGATGTTGCTGAAGAAGATTCTCATTTGGATGATATCCACATAAAGCTTAAAATGAACAAAAATAGAATTTTGAATGAGATCCAACCAGAGTTGGCCTATCATGACAATGTCCTCAATGACCTTGAACAAGGCATGGATACAGGAATTCTGCACTTAAATACCATAAACAACGATAGTATACTCCCGAAATGGAGGAAATCAGGGTACTCAAGAACAGCTGAGTTCAAAAGAACAGTAATGATAGCCTTTCTATTCATTCTGCTCATAGTCCTTTGGGTACTATAATAACACGGGTTATATATATATATATTGCAATTATATATTAAGGTAAGAAAACAAATAAATCACCAGTTGTTATTACCACGTTGTTGTGGCATTCCATTCATGCTTCCTGGTTGCATAGCCATTTGCTGCTGTTTCAATTGATCACTAATCAAGTTATCAATGTTATTCCCGTTGTTCATGTTCATCATTTGCTGTTGTTGCGGCATTATCATTCCCGGATTCATATTCATAGGATTCATAGCTTGCTGGAATTGCTGTTGTTGCATTTGTTGTTGTTGCTGTAATTTAAGCTGCTGGGTAGCATCCATATTTGTATTTCCTCCAGCATTTGGACCTACACCCATATTAGCTCTATTCCCCATCAATTCTTTGTTATTTTGTATTTGTCTTAATTGAGGAAGGTTTTTTCGTTGTTGGAATTGCAAGAAGCCTTGTTTGTACGCCATCTTTAGTTTATTCATATCATCCACCAACTTGTTGTTTTTGGATTGAAGATATTTAACTTGGAATTGTCTAACATCTTTGGCATTTTGTTGTTGTAACATTTGCTGATAGCCATTTATAAAGTTTGTATCCATTTCATCTACATAAAAGTATTCCAAATCAATAAAGTGTTTTGTGGTTATAAGAAAGTGTCTATATTGTTGTAAGTCTTGAAGTTTCTTCATGTAATTGGCAGTAAGAGCAGCCATCTCTTCAGTATTTTCTGGGGATATGTTATCTCCATTTATGTTGTTTGGTGAGACACCATTTGGCATTTGTTGTTCCAAGCCTGGAGGCGGCATTTGATTCATATTTGATTATAATAAGGTAAAGATTATATGTTATTCTAACGAATGTGAATGTTTATTGGGTGTTTATATACTGAAGTATCTTGTTTAATCTTCAACAAAAAAAAAAGTAAATTAACACCAATAATATTTTTGAGAGTAAAGTGTATATTAAGCGGCAATGGAAACACTAACAACAAAAAAAAGTTCAAAAAAAATTTCATTATGAACAGTGCGCTACACATTATTCTACAAGTTATCAAAAATCCAACTCTATCCCTCTCAATATCAATGATTTATTCTCTTTTTTGTTTATAAAACTCATATATAATCTTATAGACGCTCAATCTTGGCAAAGCTTTCGTTGGCAAAGTATCTGACATCTGGGTCTTCATCCTTTATCAATTCATTCAACTTTGGCAAGATAGAATTGCTGATCAAGTTAGCATAATCACTCTTTCCTAGCTTTTCAACAACAACGTAATATGCCTTGGCAACATTGAATCTTATGTTAGGTACTTTATCGTCATTCAAGTGCTCAATAAATGGCAGTATTTGTTCCAAGATGGTATCATTGGAAACAACAGATACTAACTCAGTTAAAGCATGCAACAATGTAATTCTGAAAGTAAATACTTGTAAGATATCGGATTTACTTTGTAATAACTTCTTGATGATTTCTTCATTAGCCCATTCAGATCCAAAAATCTCACATAGCTTCTTCAAGTTAGTAATGGCAGCGGATCTTATGGAGAATACATTGTCCCATAAGAAGTTCAAACACATCATATTCAACTTTTCTTGGAAGATTTCCAGCTTCAATTGCTTAGCTAAAATAGGTATGTTTTCAATAACTGCAAGTCTTACTCTCCAGTTCAAATCAATGGATAATTCTTGGATACATGGCAACAGGTTTTCTTTTAAGATTTCAATTCCCACCACTTCATTAACGTTTTCTAAGTGAGATATGATTTGCAATGGAACATCTGGAGATTCATCCTTCAACATGGCAATCAAAATAGGTACCAATCTGTAAACACAGTCTTCTCTGTCCATGATCTTGGCCATGTATGTGATTTTTGAGGCAAGAGAGACTCTGACTTGTTCATTGGAATCAGTTGAAAGCTTTTCTAATAAAGGCAAGAATTGGTCTAAGTAGAAGTATCTGCCTTTAGTTTCTTCATTAGCGTCTGAAACACGAGTTGCACCGGTGGATGAAGAGTTGATGTTTAGATCGTCTTTATTTAATCTAGCCTTGATCAAGAATTCACAAAATTGTGGAATTTCCTTACCAGCAGCCTTTCTGACATCTGTTTCTTGATCATCACATAGCTTTTGGAACATTGGAATCAACTTGTCTAAAAAGCTGCTGTTGCTACCGTTCTTAACATCATAGAATTGCTTGGTGATCTTGTTGAAGTTCTCAGCAACCATGTATCTTATTCTCCAACCTTGGTCGCTACCTAAGTTAATAGCAGAAGATAGCAAATCTTCAAAGTGTTGATAATTGATCAAATTGTTGAAGAAACTTAAGATGGAAATCAAAATATCAACAGCCAAGAACTTGACTGAGTCTTGTAGATCACCAATGACCTTTTCAAACATAGAGCTTATAAACTTCAAGTCAATGTCCAAGGAGACATCATTGGACTTATCAGCAGAGTGACCAACGCTTAAAAAGTCAATGATTTCAGGAAGACTCTTGGCTGCGGATCTTCTAACCATTGGGGTATCATCAATACCCAAGTTATAGTAGTATTCAAACAATTTCTTCTTCATGTTCAAATCATCTTGTAAGCTCTTGTCTTCTAGCTTCTTGAAACATTCTAGGAATAAACCACAGGCTGAGCACTTGCTTGAGAACCATTCAGTTAAAGACAAGTGTTCAACAAGAGGAACGAAATCTGATAATATTTGTTCTCTAGACATCTTGGCAGCAACATAGTTTAATGATTCAACAGCTTTGTTTCTAACCAAAGTTTCTTCAGTAGATGCTAAGATTTCCAAAGGAGGTAGAATGTACTTACAGTATTCAGCTCCTCCAACGAATGGAATAAAAGTATCGTTTAGTTGTTCAGCTAAGACAACAAAGACTTCATCTTCATCATCTTGAGCAACATCTATCAAAAATGGAATTAATTCGTCTCTGGTTCTTTGAGGACCCAAAGCTTGGGCAATAATTTTAAGCTTTTGCATAGCTTCAACTCTGTTAGAAACTTCATCGTGCTTAAGTTCATCCATCAGCAAGGCTAAAGGAAACAAGTCATTTGAAGAGTCTATGGAGGATAAATCAGGAACTGATATGTGATGTGCAGCTGTTTCCATTATTTGTTTATGTAGAAATTATTGTATATAGAGATAATTTTTATTCTTTAATTCAAAAGCTAATAATATGGGTATTATCAATATTATAATTACTACTGTGTTTCTAGGGTGTATGTTTATGTATAAACTATATGTTTTTTTTTATATTTACGTACCACTGATCGTCCCTTTTTTTGCCCCTCAAAAAAAAAAAAGATCAAAACATAAAAAACCTTCAAGCGAAAGTTGAAAGTTGAAAGTAAAAAAAAAATTTTTTTTAGTACAGGGATACTATTAGTATAGGTTCAAACAATAATGTGCATTAATCATGGTACTTGACACCAAATAAACAGTTAGTAATATATATACAGCTTATAGTCCTAATAAAAGCTTGATTCTTTTTACTATTCTGATGATCTTTTGTTTCATTGTCTTTCCAAATCTAACTCCTAGTATCAAAATAATCAGAGACGCGGATATAAAAAACCCATTGATAATTTTATACTTGGAATCTTCATCAATATCATTCCCCCATCTCAAAATAATACGTATGTATCTTTCAAAATCACCTTGTAACTTCTTGAAAATCCCATCAACATTGCTTTTATAATCAGAAGCCATCTTTGCGTATATGTCATTGTTCTTATTCCACAATTCCTTGAACTTGTTTATGATCTTGTCTTTGGAGTAAGGATTTCCACTATCACTTGTAGGTTCTCCCTCAAGTATTTTCAATGTCTTTTTTCTGACATCTTCTTTATCATTGGACTTGGGTTCAACGTAGTCTAAAAGATCAGACACAGCTGTATCACTTGTAGTCTTTAAAAGTTCTACATGGGTTGTCAACAGATTATTAAAGTTCTGAATTTCCAAGGCGTATTTATCAACTATTTTCTTCTTTAATAGGGTTAACTCAGCTGAATCTGTATCTTTAATCAAAACGTCAATGTCTTTGATATTCAAAATTGTTAATATAGTTTTATCTGTTGATTGTAGAGCTATTTTCAACTTCAATTTCAGGTAATTCTCGCTTGTGTATGATTTAATTTCTTCAGCTAATTCAGTTAACTTTTGCTGATCGTTTTCTTCAAGATTGAGAAAAGTCCAAAGATTGTTTTCGTAATTGTCAGCCATTGGGAAGGTGGAATATGGTTTTCACAGTGTTGTTTGGGTGACCAGTCACTTTTTAACTAAAATTTCAAAAGAAAAAAAAAAAAACATACAAAAGAAGTAACGCCTGAATTATGACTATTTTGAAATTCCCGTCGTTATTTATATATTAAAATACTGAGATTGTGTACTAAACAATCAATAATAATCATTACTACTTTGGTGTTAACCTGGTTATGCTATATAGACCATAAAAGACAACAAAATTAATTTTCTTTCTTCATGTACTATAAAACTTGTATCGTTTTTAAAAAAGGCGCTTATGAGAATTGATCTCTTATTTGCCGCAATTTTTCTCCAAAATAGGAAACTGGGCAAGTTTAATCAAAAGATTACAAACCAACAGGGGACTTTGTTCTTTTATAAAAAAAAGAAACATTTTCCTACCACAAATGGTTAAACACTTTTTTTTGCAAATACTACAAATAAAGATTGTTTTAAAACCAAAAGAATATATAACCCTAAGGAATGTCACAAAATAATATTGAAGTTGTTTCAGTATTGGATGCTTCATCATACATTTCCATGAACAATGAGCAAAATAACCCAGCACATCCAAAACAACCAACTTGGTTTCAAGTCTACAAATTTGGTTTACACAATACTATCTTAAGCTTCAGAGATACCATGCTTTTGATTTTCTACAACTTTGGAAATGACTTCTTTTTGAGTGGTACCTTCAAGTACCCTTTATTAGGTATCATTGAGTACGTCAAGAGATTTAACTTATATTCTAAATTTATTCTTCCTCTTTTTATCTTTCATATGGGGGTTTTATCAATGGTTGCATTTCCATATATGATTATAATTTTCCCTCTACAAGCCACTAATTTATCCATGGTTTTTGGTGTCTTCGGTATTGTCATTGCTTTGATACAAGCAATCTTACAAATTAATGCTATTTCTTTGCTAATTTCAAAGCACATGTTTTTTGACATTTACATGGAAGGTGTATTTGAAAGTGTTCTAAAGGTTAACGGACATTCCGATTTTATAATCAATTACAAAAAACAGTTTTTGGTTAAACACGGAAGGGTTCCTGTTTTAGAAGTACCTGGGTTGGAGTTGCCTCAAGATCCAAAACCATTGAAAAGATCCCTAGATAATGTCTTGTGGAAGAACATCAAAAAGTACGGTAAAAAAATCATTCCGATTGACATAGCATTTGTTAAATCTACTTGGGGTAAAAGAAACGACAAGATGTATTGGATGGATAAGGCCTTTCCAGAAGTTGGTTACTTCTTTTTTACAATTGCCAAGTTGTTATCTCTTGTTATTTTATCCAATGTACCAATAATTGGGCCTTTTATTGTTGTCTTTTTGGCATCTTCTATAAGAGCCAGAGGCAATTTAAGATACTATTTCAAGATGACCGGCTATGATAGCACTATGATTAGACAATTGGTTCATAGACACTATGGCCAGTTTGTTGGCTTTGGGTTTGTTGCTGGTATCATTGAAACAGTTCCATTTATTTCGTTTTTAGGTGCAATTTCAAACCAAATTGGAGGAGCTTTATGGGCAATCCAATTAATTGAAATAAAAACAGCCAGAGAAAGCATTACAAATGAAGAAGGTGTGCCCATCAACCCAATTCAACCATAAAATTAATTGCAAAATATTTATATATATCAAGTTTAAACTAAAGCTATGCTATCTACACAACCAAATCCAGCAGCAACACCTCCTTCGTTAGAATCACTTAACTTGGATCTTAATAACCATCCATCATATGAGTTGTATTCGATCTCTTTGGATTCAGTATCAATAAGAACGGTACCAAAGATACCCAATTCAGAAAGAATATCAACATTGTACAGTTCATTGTTTCTTAAAATGATATTACCTTTGGTAGGTTGGGCATTGATAAGTTCCATAAGAATATAACCAGCCCAGTCTTTTTCATCTGGAATGTTTTCCTTTAGGAAAGGATAGATATCACCTTTGTAGATGTTGTTACCACCACCTTCTCTTTGTGGTTTTAAAACAAAGTTGTCTAGAACCTTTGAGTCGTTTTCGTTGATCAAGGCTTTGGCATACTTACCCTCAGTGGAGTCATCAAGGGGGTGAATCTTGACAAACGTGTTCAAAAGCTTTGAAGCAGTTTCCTCATTGGAAATGAACTTTCCAAGAACTTCAGGAGACGATACTAATTGTTGGATCTTTTTAGAACCGGCCAATTGCATCTTCAAAGTAGGAGTTTTGATGGCTAGAGATGTTTCCAAGAACAATCTGTTGTTCCAGGCCTTTTCAGATTGGAAGTCAGCAGGTGAGTAGCAAGATCTGAAGTATACCAATGAGATAATATCGTTGTTGTGGTACAAATAGGAGTCATCTTTTTTGGTAATCAATTGATCAACTTCATCAATGGTGACTCTCTTGGATTTGATCTTGTACTTATTGAACAATTCATATTCGATCAGTCTTTGGTCAAATACATTTCTTTCATTTGGTTGCACTAGGAATAATACAATGGTATCTTTGGTGTTTTGTTGGGTTTCAAATGTATCAACACCCAATTTGATACTTGAGGCGATATTAGCCAGAGAATCAGAAACAGGAACGTCTAGATTTTCGTCATCAAAGCTTGACTTGTTTTCACCCTTGTAATAACCACTTTCTTGCAAGAATGAATGTAATGCTGAAACCTTTGTCGATAGCGCACCAAAAGAAACAGAAATGGTGTTGAACTCAACCTCCTTCAAATCATAAGTCTTGTCGTCGTTTTCATGCAACAAAAAGTCGTTTCTGAAAATACCAAGCTCCTTGTTTTGTTTCTTGTAAACAGAATCAGCAAGGTACTTCAAATAAAGCTCGTAAAGCTTACCTGTGAAATCAGCATCGAAATCAGCAATTGATTTGATCACAGTGTCAAGCCAGTTGGTGCTATCCAACAAAATGTTTGCATAAAGTTCATTATAGGCCTCTTGAATCGCAACAGCCTTTTCAAAGCTGTCTTTTGGAAGAATGGTTGGGTACAAAGTGACAGGGGCAACAGCTGTTTCGTTCTTCAGGTTTTGTAAGTCCTTGTACATGACCAAACCATTGCTCAATGAATAATGGTTGATTTCATTGACAAGTGTTTTTTGTTGAGAGCTGTTCAGCTCAGGGTAGATGTAAGACATTGGAGTGTATAAGCTTTCTATGGTGTATTAAAGCATCAAAGTCTTTTTTTGTGTATAGCTTTTTTTTAAAAAAAAATTGTATGCTAATAATCCCAATTTCTATGTGTGGCATTATCGTATAAGCTGACCCTACCTAATTTCATGTCTTAAACCCGTGTGGAAAAAACATTCACCACAGTTTTTTTTTTTCCCATCATCAGAATCTTATCCAAGCGATAATCATTTCTAAAATATTTTAAAAAATATATACAACTATGGTTTTGGTTATTAAACACTATTTTAAAAATTGTTATTAAAGATACATTCATATATATGTTACATCAGAATATATTACTTGAGCTGAAAATTGCACTCATGTAGCCAAGCTGTTTTCGTACTTGCTCACTCTTTCCCAGTATTCGAGGGTATAAGGGTCGTCTGTTTCTGGATTTGGTGTTTTGATTCTTTGTGGTGCACCTTGAGTTGGTACATCCACATCACTGGCAGTGGTCTTTTTCGACACATCAGTCAGTATGCTATTGTTCACCAGGGTATTGCTGTTGGAAATATTTCCATTGGCCTTTTGTGTATCAATCATATTGGACATAATTATATCTTCAGTGGATGGACTCACCTTGACTTTTTTGAGATCCATAGGTTCATTCGCACTCACTTCGTAACTTATCTGTCTTTTACGTGTAACATCAACAGGCACTGGTTGTGCATATAAGGAGTCTTCCTTCAATGATCTTATTTGGTCTTGATTTTTGAGGAAGTTCATCACCTTGGTATCATTGCTTAAACCATCGAACAGTGCCCTGTAGTCATGTGAACATAATAAACCTAAGGGGTTACCTGTGGTGATATTATTCATTCCTAAAATATTTTGATCTTTGAAATCGATCTCTATTGACTGGGTATTCTTATTGACTTCAATTCTAATATTCTCTTGATCTCTTTGTTTCAAAAGAGCCTTGGTTAATTTCTTCTTACCAGTGTTGTTGATAAAGTCAACAACATGCGGTTGCAAGTTGATCATAGGCTGGTGTTGATACTTCTTGTTGTTCAGACCAAACATTGTATCGTTCAAAGTCTCCATAAACAAGTCTGCTTGTGAATAATGGTATATTTCCTTTCTCTTCTTATCAGTAACTTCAATATTCTTTTGAATTTTACCCAGTTTCTTTAAGTTGGAGAAATCCTCAAATAATGGATTATTCGACTTGATGGTAGGCAGAGGTGTAGTTGATCCAGCTGATGGACGGCTTTTAACACTAGCAGGGTTATGTGGTTGACTATTTGATAATGCTGCACTACCAACATTTGGATTGGCAACTTGTTGGGCAGTGTTCATACCTTGTTGGTAATCATTGTTTTGAACAGGATTCTGAGACTTTGGATCTACAGACATGTTGTTTGCAAGGTCGTTTTTTCTTTGTTGAATTTGCTGTTCCTTTTTGGTGATGACTCCATAGATGTATCTTTTGATCAACATTTGGTGTTCATCAGTGGATAATGAGGCAGAAATAGATCCCTTTTGTTGACTTGCTCTGATAGCAGCCTTTGCTTGGCCAACCAATGTCTTTTGTTCATCACTGGTGAAATACTCATTTAATTTTTGCAACAATTGCTGGTTATCAATTGCCTTGTTTTGAGCTGGAGGAGCTGTTGCTTGTTGTTGCTGCTGTTGTTGTTGTTGCTGCTGCTGCTGTTGTTGTTGCTTCAATTGGTTCGATCTCTTTTGTGCAAACTCATTAAAGTATCTTTTAATATACAAATTGTACTCTTCATTTGACAAATTAGCTGGAACCTTTCCTTGTTTCTGAAGATTTCTTAACAGAACTTGGGCAGTCTCCAACAAGGCCTTTTGTTGCTCAGGAGTCAAAAATCTAGCACTATTCTCCGCGTTTGCATTACTGGAACTGCTAGAAGTATTGTTGGTAGCATTACTAGCAGTATTATTATTAACAGAGGCATTGACATTAGGAACTAAACCACTCATTTGGATTTTTTGCAGAACTTCATCTCTCTTAACCTTGAAGAAATAACTTTGATGGTACTTGTACAAGCTCTTAACAGCATCATTGTTGGCTAAACCAGCTTGCAATATTTCCTTCCAGTTGGTAACATTAGGTGGACAGTTTGGAATCTTGGACAGTAACTCTTTTGGGATAGGAGCATACTTCAATTCATTCAAAATTTCTGTTTGTTGTTGTTCGGTGAATGAGAACTTACCATTTTGGAATTGGTTTGGAATATTGATTGTTAGGTTGTTGACAACAATGTTGTTAGCATTTGAAGGTCTAGCTCTTGGTTGCTTGGCTTGTTTTTGTTGTTGGGCCTGCATGAATTGTCTTTGTTGTTTGTTGTAAGTATCTTGAGTCATTTCAATTCTGTTTGTTATTGACTCAAAGTAATTGTTTTTACTTGTTGATGACAAATACAGGTTGTTTTCGTAATCAGCAGCTGTTTGCTTCAACTTATCAGAGTCTGTTTTGCCATTGTTTTTCAAGTTTGAGATTTTGATTAAGATATCAGCCAAGGCCTTTACAAAACCTAATCTTTCTGGTTTGGTGACCGTTGCTCTCCAAGCATCATTAGATGTAGACATTATGATATAGTTATAGTAAGCAGTAGATACAGATAATTGCGTATATTCCTATTTGGGGCTGTAATAAGAACTTATCTATAACTGTTCTTTTTTTTTGTAAATAAATTGTGTTATTTTTTATTGATTGTTTCAAAAAAGTGTAATGAGGGAAAAAACATAATAAAAAACAAATAACGAGGGATTCTGGCTGTGATATTCCCCGAAAAAGGAAAGAAAAAAAAAAAGAAGCCCAAAATGCTAGAAAAAACCCATACACAGATTCTGCTGATTAGGACTTTTCAATTTTATTTTTTTTCTAATGGAAAATTTTAAAAATATGGGTTAAAAAAGGGTCATGTCAGTCATCCTTCAATGATTGACTAGCTTTTGGTCTTTAATTCTACTGATGCAACCCCCTTTTAAATTTACGATGTAATGAAAAAAATAAATATATATATATATTGTCCTCTATTCGTCTTTTTTGATTGCATCTCCGATAACATCTTTCAGCAGAGAATTCAACTGCACGTTATCAGATCCTTCTTGCTGATCTGCGTCATTATCCTTTGAAATATGAGAATCTAATTGTAATTTATTTTGAGCCAATTTGTTTATTTGCTCCTCAATTGTTCCATTCGATATTAAAGTGAAAACATTCACTTCTTTGGTTTGACCAACTCTATGTGCTCTATCCATTGCTTGGGCATCGTCATGTGGATTGAATGATTGATCAAATATTAAGACATTATTAGCAACAACTAAATTGATACCAAAACCACCAGCCTTTGTGGATAAGATAAATACCTTGATTTCATCATCTTTGTAGAACTCATCAATCAAAGTCTGTCTTTGGTTAACTGATGTTGATCCATCCAATCTCAAAAATTTAAATCCGTGAGTTTTCAAAACATGACCAATCACATCCAATACCTGGGTGAACATTGAGAAAATCAACAACTTTTCACCCTTTTTGAGTACAATATCCTTCAATAACTTCAACATAGTCTTGATTTTTCCACTGTTTTCCATCAACTGCTCATTATCAATTTCATACTTCTTCAAAGTTTTCGGGAATTCTCTACAAAGACTGTTCAATTCAATATCAGACATCAACTCCATATCTTCTTGTATGTATTTTTTGTTACCATCTTTTCTATAATAAGGTTCTCTCAAAATATCTGTACTCATCTTGTCTATAACCTCATCAGAGAATATATTTCTTGAGAGACCTGGATGTATGGCCAACTTTCTCAAATGCATGATCCAGTTTTGTCTAGACTTCTCAGAACCAGTTAATTGTTTGTTGTTTAGCATCTCGGCCATTTTCTTGTCATACATGACTTTTTGTTCTGGAGTAGTGTTACAGTGAACTACTGAGATATGCTTAGCAGGTAAATGTTTCAACACTTGTTGTTTCTTTCTTCTCAAAATAAATGGCTTCATTAATTTCTTGGCTCTTTGTAAGGCTTCTTGAGCTAACAATGGATTGTAATCACTGTTGTTCTTGGTAGTGGCCTTTTGTTTGAAAACATTAATCAAGGCTTCTTGTTGTTCATAAAACAATGATGGCATGATAAAGTTCAATAAGGATATCAATTCTCTCAAGTTGTTTTGTAATGGTGTACCAGTTAATAAGACTCTGAAGTTTGCTTTGATTCTAATCAATTTGTTGAATCTTTCACTCATAGAGTTTTTTAGCATATGTCCTTCATCAAATACAACACAGTTGAATCCTCTTTTGGCTAAGAACTGATGATCTGGTTTAGATCCAGCAGCTAAGTTATAAGTAGTAACCAAAACATCATAAGTGGTTGTATCATCCAAAGTATATCTTAATTCTTCTCTTTCAGACTGAGAGCCGTAATAAGGGACAACTCTAATCTTTGGACAAAACTTTTCAAATTCTCTTAACCAATTTTCCAAAGTTGATGAAGGCACAACAATCAAATGAGGACCATCTTCGTTTTTTTCTTTTAAATGAGCCAAGAATGAAATGACTTGACAACTCTTACCCAATCCCATTTCATCACCCAATATACAAGAAAGTCCGTTTATGTACAAAAGATACATCCAGTTAATACCTGAAAGTTGGTAATCTTTCAAGGCAATTTTCTTGCTTAATAATTTGGGTGGTTTATTAAAGAATTCTGTAGATGTAGCACCAACATTTAGATCCAGCAACGCATGCTTCTTGGATACCTTTGTGTGAGTTTCTTTTTTTGGACTTGCCTTTACAGGAGAAGCATCAATAACCATCTTTTTCTTCTTAACAGCAATCATATCATCATCGTCTTCGTCATATTCAGAATACTCAGCAGCATCGAATTCATCACTGTCATTTTCTGGGTCACTGCTGATTTCTTCATCTATATCAAAACCTTCAGGCTCAGAATCAGACTCAATGATATCAACTGTTTGTTTGTCCTCTTCTGCTGCATCTTCAGAGTCAGAATCAAAGTCTGAAGGTTGTATTTCATCAACATCATTTTGCTTGTCAACAACCAAGAAATCCATCCCTATATCCTCACAATCATTGTTTTCATCAGCATCTTTTTTGGCAACACCCCACTTCTCAATCTCTTGAGAAATGGCTGCACCGTAATTGTTACATTTCTTGATAAGAGATTCAATGGCACCATATCCCTGTAAGGTCTTGGTTGCCTTTTCAAAGATTCTCTCTCCATCTGGCTTGGCATTTTTTCTTTTCTTTCTAACAGGCTGATCATCTGTACTTTCATATGGGAATTCCATTTGTAAAAAAGCATTGAAATCCGCAAATGGTCTCAAAGAAATGATCTTCTGCGCCTGTTCTATAGGCACATCCGCTAGATCAGCAATATCATTTTGAGCAGATTCGTTAATAAAGACCATGAAGTCTTTCTTTTGTTGTTCCTTCTTTGATACTTTTTCTACATGAACATAATCATCAACATGCCCCATGACATCGTCATCAGATGAATACCCTTCATCAGTTTCAGCATCTTCCTCTTCAGAACTGGAAGGTTCCATTCTCTTTAATTTGGACTTTGGTGTAGTGAAAGTTTGTGGACTAACTACTTTAAATTTTCCATAAGGAGATGCTTCGCTGATATTCTTTCTAGCATCATTGACTTCAGGGTTTGATTGTGGTTTTATAGCTCTATTCTTGTATTTTTGGAAAATACTATTGTTTTTTATGCTAAAAGTTGGTGCAGTTGATACCGGCTTATTCATTCTCAAAGGAGTGGTGATTTTCTTAGATGGGCTGGTAAGACCTTTGGCTTCCCATGGCAAATCAGATATATTGATTTTGTTCATGTTGTCACCCTTCAAAAGACTCATCAAATGTTTTTGAGTCTTTTCGTTGTTCCAGTTGTTCTTTTCACAAACTACTCTTATCAAATCCATGTCTAATCTTGGGAAAGACTGAAAGATTTTGTTGATTCTCAAGTACTTTTGTCTTTCACTGATTTCAACGACAGGAGAAGGTTCACTTTCAATTATAGATGAATCATTCATGTTTAAAATAATAAAGGAGTTAAGTATATGTGGTTTCTATTTGGGGGATCTGATAGTGTGAAAAGAGAAGAGCAAACAACGAATAAACAGAAATATGATCCATAAAAGAAGAAAAAAATACACATCTTTTTTAAAAAGTCACCATTTTTTTTTTTTTTTTAAATGACGCGTTTGTCCTTTTCAAGAAAAAAAAAACCAAGCGAGAAATTATAAAGTCGGTGTTATCAACCCCCACCCCAGAAATAACAAAACATGAGCATTGGTAATTGGAATCTACTTGCTTTAGGATCTAACGGAAGTGGTCAGCTTAGGCATCTCTGATTTAGAAGACAGAGATGTTTGTATCAAAAGTTTGTCACTAAACAATATCAAAGAAGCATTAAAGGACATGGACAAAGTAATGTTCATCGCAAAAGAAGGGTATGGAATCAAGGAATTGAAGTGTGGTGGTAACCACACACTTATACTTTTAAACAACGGCTTACTATTTGGAGCAGGTGATCTAAAAGAACTGCGAAACAATAATTATACAATCAATGACCATTGGGTTCTTTTAAACAACGAGATTTACGACAAGATAAGAGCTGAATACGAAGAGGATGTTTTAAGTACATACACAATCGAGACTGTTTCCACGTGTTGGGATTCATCTTTTATAGCTTTGAAAAGTGAAAATGAAATGTCCCCTAGCTTGATTCTATCATTTGGTGAACAGTCAAAGAGTGAATTGGGCAGAGACACCGCAAGTAACAAGTACACCATTCTTAAAGTTAACAACAGTATTGACTTGAAATTGCACTCATGTTTGTATACCACGGTGTTAGTTTCCAAATATGATAACAACAAAACAGATGTTTTCGGATGGGGGTTCAACAACAAAGGGCAGTTAAGAGATGTTGAAAACAAGAAAGATAAACAGATAGAAAAGCCTATTTTGATAAAAGAATACAAAGATAACACGAATATAGTTTGTCACATAGGTAAAGATTTTTTAGTTTTATCTGATTTCCAAAATAATTCGATTGAAATTAAAGGTAATAAGAATATAGTTAAATCCTTTGAACAAACAGAATGCAGTTTAAAAGATATCCACCATGTTGACTCGATGTGGTCTTCCATACATTTCAATGTTGATGGTATTATTTTAGGTATTGGTAATGACCAGCTAGGCCAACTTAGCATGAACAACAAGGCTTTGCCTAAACCCAAATTTTTGAAATGCGGCAGTGAACATATGATATATGTTTCACAAGATGAGCCTAGAATTGTTAAAAGTTGGGGATGGGGAGAGCATGGTAATTGCGGTGTTTTTACAGGCGATAAAGAAAAGAATGCACAATTGGTATTTTATGAACCCAATGTGATATACGAAGGACATCTAAATGAAGAAATTATTGATGTCTACGGGGGTTGTGCAACAACATTTATTATAACAAATTAAATATCATTGGACAAATTTAAAAGAAAATGTAAAGAAGTGTTTCTTGCTCTCTATATCATCGCACATTAAAATGATACAGTCGTAAAGAGTAATATGTATACCTTCTAAGAGTTGATCTAGGATGTCATGAAAAATAGAAGGCAATCTATATGTGAAGTATTTCAAATGAAATCATATAAATCTATTTCCCAACCAAAGACTTAAAAAGCTTTTGATTGAATTATTTTTCATATTCTCCTGGTTACATTATATCTTTTTATTTGTTGAAATAATTTAAATTATGTTGTTCAAAAAAAAAATATGAACAGGTTTTAAACTATGGTCATTGAAAAGTTGCTTAAATAGGAAGAAAAAATCGGATTTGAAATTTTAAAAAAAAGAAATTTCAACTGACATGATTCACGTGATGAATTAATCGGATATAAATAACAATTTCCGATGGTTTGTTTTGTGACACTTACCCGCTCATATATTCTATCAACATTTCCGAGTTAGTACACGGTGTTTTGACATTTTTGTTATTTTTTGGTTTAAAAAAAAATTTTTTTTATTACCCACCCTATACTTATCATTTTGCAAAAAATATAAGTGTATGTAAACGAAGAATACTACAAAAACAATATCTACTAATACTCCCAAAAAAACAACAAATCTGTATCCATACTCAGCTTCAATAAGTCTTGATCTTTCATTATAGGAAAATATAAATATATTTTGTGCAAAATACAACAAACATGAACAATTATATAAACCCTATGATGCAACAACAACAACCGATGTTGAATCAACAACAGCCGATGTTTCAGCAGAAAAACTTCCAAATGGGTATTAATAATCAACAGCAAGGAATGATGCCACCTGGTATGGGTATGCCTCAACAACAGATGTTCAATGGCAAAGTAAACCCACCTATCCAACAACATATGTACAGTGGTATTAACCAACAAGGTGTTCCAAGTCCAATGGTTAATCAAGGAAACCAAATGATGAACCAACAATCAATGAACTACAATGCCATGAGTCAAAGACCTACAGCCAACAATCCAGAATACCACCCAAGTTTGATTAACCCTAACTTGAAGAATCACAAAGGTTGGGAATTGCAAATGTTCTTAGCTACCATAAGCAGAACATTCATGGGAAGTGAAGGAACAGCATATGCTATTCAATCTGTTGTTGATATTACCCCACAACAAATTGGTGGTACCAATGTATCTTCTTTACAAAATGAATTGAGTAATACATTGGTTAATGCTACAAAGGCATCATTGATTGAACTAGCAAATTCAACAATCCAACAACCACAAGATGAAGGTTTCATGTCTCCTCAAGTCAACCAAGCTGAAATGGCAAACTCCTCAAACATCTTAATGCAACACAAAAAATTGACACAATACAATATCGATGATGAAGATGATGAAAGTTTACCTAAAAAAATCATTATGGATGAAGAAGTCAACAATCAAGATCACTTATGGCATGTTTTGGATTTATCCAATATTTCCTTATCCATGGTAAGTGATAGATTGATGAGTTTTGAGTTTTTGAATAGATTATACCTAAATGGTACAGGAATCAGAAAAATACCAAAGTCTATAAAGAGATTAACCAATTTGAGAATCTTGGATTTATCTGATAATCAATTGACCGAACTGCCTAAAGAAATAGGTTTCTTGCATAACTTGAAATACTTCTATGTTTTTGATAACCACATCAAGACTTTCCCATGGGAGTTCGGGTTTTTGATTAGCTTGCAATTCTTGGGTTTCGAAGGAAACCCTATAGATAACAAATTACTACAAATATATCTTGACAAGAACATAACTGGATTGCTATTTTACCTAAGAGATAACAGACCAACAGTAGAATTGAAAGAAGAAAGACAGTTCTTGGAATTGGACTCCCAAGGTGAATTCACAGGCACCAAGACCAATACTCTTGATGAATTGAATGATTCAATTGCCACCATAAAACCTAGATCATTCACATTATTGTCTTATAATACTCTATGTCAACATTATGCTACTCCAAAGATGTATAAGTACACTACTAAACATGATTTGATGTGGTCCCATAGATTAGAAGTATTGAAACAACAAATTGAAACTTACCAAACTGATATTATTTGTTTGCAAGAAGTTGAAGCCAAGACATATGAAGATGTTTGGGAACCTTTACTTGAAGCCAAAGGTTACAAAGGTATTTTCTTTGCCAAGGGAAGAGCCAGAACAAGTGCACAAAAGGATGCCAAGAAAGTTGATGGTTGTTGTGTATTTTATAAAGTTGATGAATTTGATTTGTTGTACCACAAGGAATGTGAATTCTCTGCTATCTGGATGCAAAACCCAAACTTCTCCAAGACTGAAGATTTCTTCACCAGAGCTATTTCAAAGGATAATGTTGTAATTTATTGTCACTTCCTACATAAAAAGACAAATAGAAGAGTATGGGTATGTACAACTCACTTGCATTGGGATCCAAAGTTCAATGATGTCAAGGCATTCCAAGTAGGTGTCTTGTTGCATCACTTGAATACTCTAATAGAATCAAAGCCTTATGAAGGTAGAAATAGCAACCAAGAAGCTTCTGTAGTGGTTTGTGGTGATTTCAATTCCCAAAGAGATTCTGCAGTTTACGAAATGTTCCATGACGGTTGTGTTAGTGAAGAACACTTGGATGTCAAGAACAGAGATTACGGTTACTTGACTGAAACCAACTTCAAGCACTACTTCAGCTTCAAATCAGCTTATGAGGATATCGGAGAATTAAGATTCACTAACTACACACCATCGTTTGTGGATGTTATTGACTACATATGGTACTCACCAAATAATATGAGAGTCAGGGGATTGCTAGGAGACATTGATGAGGAATACACAAACAACTTCATTGGTTTCCCGAACGACAAGTTCCCAAGTGACCACATACCATTATTGAGTAAGTTTGAATTCTGCTAGGCTTATATATCTGACTATTTTTTAATTATTATGATAAGGTTTTTCAAAACGTGTTTTTTTATTTTTATCAGCAGGAATGTTAATCTATTGGGAGTTTATTTTGTTTTATGTTTTTTTTTTCTCTCTCTCTCTTTTTTTTTTTTGTAATCGGAAAATTGCTGCTTTATACAACACAATTTGTATACACCAAAAAAACCACACCTATATTATGATATCTAAATTCAAGGATATCAAGTACTCTACCTTTGTTTTATTGGGTATCATTCAATTGTACCCTTGGAACTCCATGTTGTCTTTGACCCAATTCATGACTCATGATGTCTTCAAAGATACAACCGTATATGCCAAGACATATGCATCCACCATGATGACAGTCAGCACCATTACCTCAGTTGTTGTCAACTACTTCTTATCCAGAAGACAGTATGGCTTCACAGGCAGAATCACCAGGGGAATTGTTTGGCAGCTGATTGTATTCATTTCATTGACTATTTTGATCTGCATTGTGAGTTCTTTGAAGATGGGCTTTGCCTACTTTATCATCAACTTCTTGACTTTTGTTTCTAGTTTCGGTACTTCAACTTTGCAAAATGGGACAATGGCCTGGTCTAACATCTATGGATCAGAAATCTATTCCCAAGCTGTGATGTTTGGACAAGCTGTTGCTGGTGTTGTTCCTTCTTTGTTACTATTTGCATTAAGTTTTGTTAATGCGAAGAGCGTTTCTGTTGATGATAACAGCAATGTTAGCTATGATGATGAGGCAACATCCAAAGTAGGTGTGATCCTGTACTTCATATCAACTATTCTTTTATGTTTATTTGCCCTGGTTATATTTAAAATCAGTAAAATAGGTAGAGACAAAGATACTGAAACATTAGATGAAGCTAGACTTCTGCAAGAAGGCACATCAGCAGGACCTGATGCCAGCAAGTCCTTGGACATTGACTCTCACGATATGAGTGGTGATCAAGAAATTATCCCAGTAGAAAAGAATATCCCACTTATGGACTTGTACAGAAAAGTCAAGTACAATGTTTTGTCTATTTTCACATGTTTTGTAGTCACACTATTGTTCCCTGTATTTGCAGGAAATACATTTGTGTCCGGTTTACCAATAAATAACTCTCAATTTATTCCACTAGCCTTTTTGACATGGAACATTGGTGATTTGGTTGGAAGATATGTTGCCAAGCCAGACAACTTGATCACAAAGCCCTTTTTCAAAAACCCACTAGCAGCTAAGGACAATTCCAAAAGAAAGTTGTTCTTCTATAGCATTTTAAGAACTCTTAATGTTCCTTTGTTCTTTACTTGTAATATTTTGAACTCTAAGATCAATGGAGGTTATTCCATTGATATTTGGTATTTATTCTTACAGTTTCTGTTTGGATTGAGTAACGGACATTGTATTGCAATTAGTTTCATGACCATGGGAGACAACCTTGAAAATGAAAATGACAATTTCAAGGCCTCTGTGGGAGGATTCTCCTTGATCTTTGTATCTGCAGGATTGACTGTGGGTAGTTTGATAAGTTACATGGGAGTATTCATGATAGACTGGGTCTATGGGAAGTAAGATAGAAAAAAAGAAGTTATCCGGCCAGTGTGCTGTGTATTTCCCAAAAGGGAAATGTTTTTATTTTTGATTACGGATAAAACCCCCTACATAAAAAAAATTTTACCACCCTATAGTACACTTCTTTTTTTTTACGCCTAAATAAAAAAAAATCATATAAAAAAAAAAATCATAAAATAAACAAAAAGAACACGTAAGAGTTTAGGTATAAAGTTTGCTGTTCTCATTTTATTTTAGTTCAATTATTTAAACTAAGTTGTAAATTCATATATATTATAATAGAATTAAGATTATTACAAACAAACAAAAACCAAAGGTTTATCAGAAAAACATTACAACCCTTCTTTTTGTTCATTCCATTCTTCTTTCTTTTTTTTTTAGTTCTATTCTGATCACTATAATACGGTTTTAATTTATAATACAACCTATTTATCTTTTTTGATTTAAAAAACTTTTAAAAAAAATAATAACAATTAAATAAACAAATACAGATTTTATTATCACATAGATAACTTCTGATTCGTTATGTCTACTGAAAAATTGATTCATCATTCTTCTAATGAAGAAGATAGTTTGATATCTCACAAAGAAACTAAAAAAGATGTCGAAAATTTCAACAAGTTAATGGATAAATTAACAGATGATAAAGACACCAACCCTCTAATGCCTACAAAGACCACTGTTGAACCTGTTGAACAAGAAGAATCTTCTTCTTTCTTCTATACGCTAGAAAGTGTTTTGTTCCCATTGGTTTTAACCGTTCTTTCCTTTGTTGTCAGAATGTACAAGATTGGTATTGCTAATAGAGTCGTTTGGGATGAAGCCCATTTCGGTAAGTTCGGTTCATACTACTTAAGACATGAATTCTACCATGATGTCCATCCTCCTTTGGGTAAGATGTTGGTTGGTTTAAGTGGTTACTTGGCTGGCTACTCAGGTTACTGGGATTTCCCAAGTGGTGAAACATACCCTGAAGATATTGATTACGTCAAAATGAGATTATTCCAAGCCACCTTCTCTGCCTTGTGTACTCCTGTTGCCTACTACACTGGTAAGGCCATTGGTCTATCCATCCCATCCACTTGGTTATTGACCTTTTTGGTTTGTTTTGAAAACTCTTATGCTACTTTAGGTAGATTTATCTTATTAGATTCCATGTTGTTGTTCTTTACTGTTGCTTCCTTTTTGTGTTTTGTCAAATTCCACAACCAAAGAAAGCAACCATTCTCTGCCAAGTGGTGGAAGTGGATTTTATTAACTGGTTTGACTTTAGGTTTGACCATTTCTGTTAAGATGGTTGGTTTATTCATCATCACATTGGTTGGTATCTATACCGTTATTGATTTATGGACCTTGTTTGGTGACAAGACCGTCAAGTGGTCCACCTACTTCTTCCACTGGGTTGCCAGAATCTTAGCTTTGATCGTTGTTCCTTTCACTGTCTTCTTGATTTCTTTCAAGATCCACTTTGATTTGTTATCTGGTACTGGTCCAGGTGATGCCAACATGCCTTCTTTGTTCCAAGCTGCTTTAACCAACAGTACTGTTGGTGTTGGTCCAAGAGATATTGCTATTGGATCTTCTGTCATTACCTTGAAGAATCAAGCCTTGGGTGGTGCTTTATTACACTCCCATGTTCAAACTTACCCAGAAGGTTCTAAGCAACAACAAGTTACTGCTTATGGTCACAAGGATGCCAACAACAACTGGATTTTACAAAGAAAGAGAGGTGATACCCCTTGGAATGCCGATGTTGATGGTCTTGAATTTGCTAATGAAAATGAAGAATATAGAATTGTTCATGTTTCCACCGGTAGAAACTTACACACCCATCATGTTCCAGCTCCTGGTACTCCAAGTTTCTTTGAAGTATCTGGTTACGGTGATGATACTGTTGGTGATCCAAAGGATAACTGGATTCTTGAATTTGCCGACCAAGCCGGTAATGAAAGTAAAGACAGATTGCATTTATTAACCACTGGTTTCAGAATCAAGAACCCAGAAATGAACTGTTACTTAAGTCAAACTGGTATGATCTTGCCACAATGGGGTTTCAGACAAATGGAAATTGCCTGTGTCAAGGATCCATTCTTGAGAGACAAGAGAGTCTGGTGGAACATTGAAACCCATGAAAATGAATTGTTACCAAGTGCTGATAACTTCACCTATCCAAAGCCAAACTTCTTCAAATCCTTTGTTCACTTGAACTTGGCTATGATGGCTACCAACAATGCTTTGATTCCAGACCCTGAAAAGGATGATCAATTAGCCTCCAGCTACTGGGAATGGCCAACCTTACACGTTGGTATTAGAATGTGTGGTTGGGATGATGACAAGGCCAAGTACTTCATGTTAGGTTCTCCAGCCTCCACTTGGATTTCCACTGTTGGTGTTTTGGCCTTCATGCTATTGTTTGTTGTTTACTTCATCAGATGGGTTAGACAATTTGTTGACTTTGAAGACGAAAAGAAATTCAACTTATTCTTAATGGGTGGTTTCTATCCAATTTTGGGTTGGGGTCTACATTATGTTCCATTCGTTATCATGGGAAGAGTCACTTATGTCCATCATTACGTTCCAGCTTTGTACTTTGCCTTAATCATATTGTCTTACTGGTTCGATTGGTTCACTGCTGATATGGTGAAGACTTCTAAGGGTAAAACCATGACTTCTATGATCTACTTGGCATACTACATCATTGTTATTGGTGGTTTCTTCTACTTTGGTCCTATCACCTTCGGTATGGAAAAACCAGCCTCCGAATACAAATACTTGAATTGGTTACCTTCATGGAAGATAGCTTAGATGCATATATATAAAAGAGTTATATTTTTTTAAAAAATATTGTATTTTTATTTTAATTACAAAATGTTGAAAGGAGCTGTTGATGGTTTTGGAGATAATAACATATCAGTACCTTCAACATTACCGTATATACTTTCAACAGGGTACAATTCATTTTGGGGTTCATCTTCCTCGATGATAATGTCATCATCCATATCCAATGATTCATAGTCAATGTCATCAATGGTTTGGCTCATCAAAGTTGGCTTGTTTTCAGTCTTATTAGTTGGTGAGTATGAAGGTGGGTTCATAAACTTAATGTCATCATAGAAAGGTGGCACTTCATCATCCCAAGGAATCCCCATACCTGATCTTTCAGAGAAGTTCAGTCTGAATTGCATTCTCAAGATTCTGGCTGCACCTGTGGGAACACTGATGGTATTTGACTTCCCACTTGAATTCTTTACAACCGGTGTACCATTGGAATTTTGGATGGTTTCTT
>JAJMDJ010000018.1:0-36386 GCA_030573495.1 Hanseniaspora nectarophila
GGATGATCTCTTTTGGATGGTATTAGCTGGTCCAAAGTTTTTTTTGACTGGGAATCTAGCAACATCAGCACCGTTGATAGCTTGCAAAGCTGACAAGGCTAATAGAACTTGTTTAAAAGTAAGCATTGTTAATTAAAGAGCAAATAATTTGTGGTTTTAAATAGAAATAACAAGAGAATGTGTACTTATGACAAAGTCTCGCTGTTATAATGCTATTTTGTTTGGTTATTTGTTATTATGTATTGTTTAGAGTAAATTACTTACATGACTTTTATCATCTTGTTTTTAAATTTAAATATCATTAGACTGTATTTATAGTCGGTAACTATTCTATTTCTAATGATATGAATGATGACTATCTTAGTCTGTAAAAAAAACAAAAGAAAAGAGGGACGTATTTTTTGAAAAATAAGGAGGTACTTTTTAAAAATAAGGAGGCATTTTTTTAAAAAATAGAAGATGCAATCGGTTGTAACGGAATTAAATTGAATTTTGTTTGATTGGAAATTAACGAACCGAGTTTTCTCAAAAAAAAAAAAAAAAGAGACTCATAAACGGTCTTAAATAACTATGGATAATATTGTTTCTAAATTAAGAAATGCCTTCTAATGATATTGCACCACATGTATCAATGTTTTTATCTGACCTACTATTTTATTTATTTTTTATGATGTAATTGTCACATCATTTTTTATTCGTATCTACACAATCAGTAAATGTTAATCAGAAAAAGTTAAGACACACTTCTTTACAATACTACTTTTTTTTTAATTTCTAAAAAGAGGGGTCTTTTAAAAAATGTTCCAAAAGATATGATGACTTCAAATATTATTATGCTTTTTTGCTCTTGATAATAAATGTTCTTCAAAGCATTTATTGCCATAACAGCCTTTTTTTAACCTTCAATGTCTTTAAATTTTCCAGATTATCAAAACAAACAACAAAATACCAATAAAAACTTACCCGACTTTACAAATTTAATGTTTTCATTTTTAAAAAAAAAAACAGTTAAATAAAAACTGAAAATATACTAATTATAAATGTAAACATATAATATAACAGTAATTTTTGAATATTGTAATATTCAATTTTTATAAATTATATTAATTAAAAGATATACATTTTCTAGTTAAAAACCTTTTTTTTTTTTTTTTTGCTAATGAATATAGAGAAGTAAGCTGGTTATAATATATAAAAATTATTTTGATAATACAATCCATTCTTTCAACTTGAAACAAATTTATCACTGCTAAAGCTCATTCAACTAATCTCTAAAATTACAGACCATTTAATGATCTACAATATCAATGTCTAATACTATGCTTTCATCATCGCTTACAGGTTCAGAAGTCTTTTGAGGCTTTACAACTTCCTTGTCTTCCGTAATTTTCAACAAGCTCACCTTTCCTCTTAGGGCAGTTTGATGTGCTCCTTGAGCTGGAGTAACTAAAACTCCATAGTCACTTTCAGATCCATCACCGAAACTAGAAGGAGCCTTGTTACGACGAGAACTTGGCGGAGACTGCAGATGAGATTCTTGTTCTTCAGTTAAAGTATCTAATTTATTTTGAGGTACATGTTCGTCTTCATCCATATCTCCCAAGATACTAGAACCCAATGTATAATGAGACTTCAATTCATCTGGGATATTCTTCTTAGATCCTTGTTTCAAACCCCTTAGACCATTACTCTTGATACCTGGTATGTAACCAACTGGAATAACATTTGATGCATTACCAGTTGAAACAGAACTTGTTTCATCATTTCTCTTTCTACTTCTGTTACCCAAAACTTCATGAGTCAATGGAAGAGCTCCTAAAACATCATCCTTTTCAATATTGGAAGATTTCAAAGTATTTCCACCAGTGGTGGCAAAGTAATTACTTCCAGTTCTTTGTCTGCTAGTATCATAATCATCCAAGCCAAATAGATCATCGATTTCATTTTCTTCATCGGAATATCCGTTACCAGCTTCATAGTATGAGCCTGTTTTTCCTTCATCATATATATCGTTGTGATGACCAGAAGTTGCGCTTTTACTTCTTTCATAAGCATTTTTCTTTTTACTTCTACGGAAGAAGTATACAATCAAAGCAAGTAGAATAAGACCACCAACAACACCACCAGCCACACCACCTGCAATAGCACCTTTGTTGGTTTTATGAGGCTTACTATTAGCAATATCAATTGGTGATTTTTTGGCACAGTATGTTATAGGACATTGTTTGCATGTTAAGGAAGTCATGACACAATAGAAGTTGTCACCACAGTCAGGACACTTCACAGGTGGACAAGAAACACACCCGTTTGGTTGTGTTGCAGTTTGCTGAACTGATGATACCATGGTTGTCTCTGTTGAAGAAGACATACTGGTTGTTTGTCTCTTCTGCAGCTTTGTAGTTGACAACTCAGAAGAGTATATGTTTGAAACAAACCTTTTAGAAAATGCTATGTTAACCATGTTCCTTGATAGTTGTTATTTTGTGGGGGTTATCCTTTGTCTCAAATTAATGGTCATATTTTTATATTTCCAAGAAAAAAAAAAAAGAAAATTTAAAACTGGAGAAAAAAGGAAACATATAAAAAACCAGATCAAATTAGATAATAAGAAAAAAAAAGAAAAATTAAAAAAAAAAGAAAAAGAAGATATCACATATATCTTCTTAACCAGGTTTTATAACAACAGCTGATAGATCAGCATGATTCCTTAATGTTAACTATATAATCAAACTATACATATGAGGTGACTTCAAAGAATCTCTTTAAGTAGTAGATTTGGAAAACGGAGTTAAACACAACAACAACCAATTGGAAAATGGACCAATATTTGACTCTGCTGTTGGTGGATTCAGCAGTGTTTCTATGTGTCTTTTCTCTAATAACTAAGTAGCCTTGTTCATTCTTGACTTCTTGAACTAACTTACTTAGTTGTCTGACAGAGGCATCCAAAGAGTCAGTTTCAGGATTGTCTAAATCAACATATATGATACCGTAAATGTTGAAGGTAACATCTTTGGTGTCAATATCACTTCTTTCATTCAAAAAACAGTAGTTGTATTTTCCTGCTGCGTTGGCAGTGATGGTAACTTCACCATGCTGTGTTTCGTACAATTCACTAATAATTTCATCTCTTGGACCGTAGATTATAAAATCACCATCCAATTGTTCAGTGGCCGTTAGAGATCTGTCACCGTATTGGAAAGAGATGGAAAACTCATCACCCTTGCTTAAGTTTTCAAAAAAACATCTTCTTCCACGAGATGGTAATAAAACGGTATGGGCATTGGCTAGAGATAGGAGAGTAGCAATTAAGACACTGAATAATATAGTCAATTTCATTGTTTTGAAGTGTGCTGGTGTAGTTTCCTAAAGAATACAACAATGTTCAACTGTGTTGATATATTTCACGTTGTTTTTGGTGTGTAAAAAACCACTTTAGTTTATTAATAGTAACTGTGTTTTGTTTAATTGTTTTGATTTTACAGGTGACACGCACAAAAAAAAAAAATAACCCTAACCAAAAAAAAAATATAAAAAAAAATTTTTTTTTTTTTTTAATAAATTTTTGAAGACGCTACTGAACAAATCAAGTATAAACATAATACATTCTGCGTTTTTAACTATAACCTGTCTATAGTACATAATTTAACAAATTAAATGATGCTATATATTCATAAATAATCAATTATATGATACATAAAAAAAAAAATAAAAAAAATATGGGTTCTTTCTTTTCATTACACACCTCAGGCCACTACTATTGGCGTTTTTTTATTTTCATATAACCGAGCCATCTTAAGTCATCTAGTCGTGCTGGTATTTGTGTGTAACTACATTATGAAAAACAGGTTTCTCAAATTTCAAAACAAAGAGAGATTTAAACGCTGTTTCAATTTATTATTTTTAATTTTGAAAAGGGGAGATGCCTTTTATCTCAAGTGAAGATAATGATTGCTGGCTTGATCATAACTTTTTTTCTTCTTCTCAGTAATCAATTTATTTTTTCTTCTTTTGAGCACCGTTCTTGGCCATCTTTGGAGCTGGCTTTAAGATCTGGAAGGAACACAAAAGACTTTGATCAACACTCATCATAGCACCGGCATTGTCGAATTCACCACAGTAGTTTGGTGCACTGAACAATGTAACTAGTTGTCTCTTACTGAAGAATTCGTAACCGTCTTCTACAACTTGATGTGCTCTACAAATCAATTCCAAATCGTGCTTTTGTAAAAATCTTGATACTATATCTGGTCCGAAAGTAAAAGAGACACCTCTGTCGTTTTCTGACCATCCTACAATGTCCTTTTCTGGATCACTCCATAATAGATCACAAAGTAAACCAACATCTGGGACATCGGTAGGTCTCATGACCTTTCTTATTTGTTCCATTTGGTTTAGATCCGGAGATAAACCACCGTGCATACAGAAAATCTTTTCATCAATGACAGCAGCAATTGGTAAACAATTGAAACAATCAGTGAAGGTCTTCCATAGCTTGATGTTGTATCTTCTTTTACATTCATCGTAGAAACCGTAGATTCTGTTGATAGAAGCACATTCGTGGTTTCCTCTCAAAATGAAAAAGTTTTCAGGGTATTTGATCTTGTAGGCCAATAGCAAACAAATTGTTTCCAATGATTGTTTTCCTCTATCGACGTAATCACCTAAGAATAGGTAATTAGCTTCTGGTGGGAAACCACCGTATTCAAATAATCTTAATAAATCATAATATTGTCCGTGAATATCACCACATATCTATTTCGTAAATTGTAAATTGGTGTGTATTAGGTAAAATAATTGTTAGTAAATTTTTATTCTTTTCTTTTGATGCAGTTCGTTGGTTTCATAGTGTTATTTTTTTTTGTTGATACTGTGAGGGTTTAGACATAGCAAAATTCGTTAGTCCTAATTTATATCAAATCATTAGATTTAAAGTTGCAGAATTTAGTCACGGGGTTGATTTGGGTTTTTAACCGGGTGGGAGGTTTTGACCCCCCTTTGATATTTCCACCAGTTTGTTTAAGTGCGCTATGGCCAATGTTGACGAAAAAACAAAACTTTGGTAGTTCTTTCACATATGCCTTTACTAATCAACGTCATAATATACTAATCATTCATTGAACTCTGATTCTTTGTTGTCTATCTTTAACATACTTTAATAGGAGCTTCCAATTCTAATAAGATTGGTTGCTTGATGAAAATGGCTCTGGCTTCAGAACACAAAAATCTAATTTCGTGTTCAGCTAGTTGGACTTGTTGTCCTGGCTTGGTACCTCTGACTTCCAACAACCTTTCAATAATGTTGTCAACGTCTACAGCAACGTTGCCTTTGTTTTCTTCAATTTCTGACATTTTCTTGTTCTTTGTTTTTTTTCTCTTTTTGATTATCTTTTAGTTTTTTGGTATTACTAAATGTATGTTTATTATTTAATTTAAATTAAGAAATAAATTTATAACTATTAACAGTGCATATAAATGTTTGTAATGGTGTTCTTTTAAAGATTTTTTGGGTCTTTGTTTTATTAGTTTATTTTAGTTTATAATGGGTGTTAATAGAGACTTCTTGTAGTATAAGTAGAATTCTGTATATAATCTATAATAAATTAATGGTTGGTTATATCAGAAATGAACTACTGAATAATACTGAATTGAAAGAATATATTAATTAAACAACTTCATTATGATGAAAGGGTTTAAATATTTATAATATTATAAATAAAAAAGTGATTTAAAGTGCGCTTTGTAAAATTAGTAAAGTATATACAGCAAAGTGTTAAACCATTTGAGGAAAAAAAACATAAAAAAAAAAAAAAAAATTTTTTTTTATTTCGTTACTCTCCATATTTCCACACAGCTACGCCTTTTGTGGAAAAAAAAAAAAAAAATACAGCCAGGATTTGTTAAAAAAAGAAACTTATTTGGGGTAAACACGTTTTTTTTTTACACCCTTCATATTTTGATTTACCTTTGTTTAATTTTAAGACTTTACCCGAAGTCTCTCTTTTTTTGTGATATTACATAAACTCCAGATTTCTTAAATGCGCCTAGTAAATTCATTATCAATGTGATAACTACATTAATATTCAACATTTTAGATAAAGGAAAAAAAAAAAAAAATACACGATGTAACAATAGTTGAAGCTATAATATTAAGATATAAGCCACTCTATTTCATTTAAAAAATACATAAAATATTATTTATGTTACATGAATACAATCATAGCTGTGGCATTTTTCCAGTTGATTGGCCCCCATAGCTGACTAAATTGATTATTTTATGAATTAAAAAAAAAAAAAATATTTAACATAAATTGAGGATTCAACACATAACAATTATAACCTATATTTGTAACATGAAATCAATAGGTCATTTAACTTTTGTTTTTGCCAAAAAACCATTACCCAAGTTCATAATTTCAAGATATTCTGTAAAAAATAATACTTGATAACATAGTCTTTTCAACTCAAATAACAAAAAAAGTTGGCTTGTTATATACAAAAATAGCACTTTTTTTCTGATTATTACTTTTGTTGAAAGTGTTTGTCTTTCAGGTAAAAGATGAAATTGATTTTCAACAAAAGATTCATACTATAGCATCTGGTCACGTGCCTCAACGGTGTCGAGGCTTGTATGTTGTAAAAAAAAAAAAAAATACAGGTTTTAATATGATGAACAGCGATATTTGCGTGAACAATCTCTGATGTTAATTTAAATGATTAACAAACATCTGCTGCTTTCCGACTGATCTTAAAACTTAAATATTTTTTTTTGGAACAACTTACACACTTGCTGTCTTGACATCCAGATATGATATGTTGTTAGCTGCAATTGGTGTCTTTTATTGACTTCCCATTTAGATTTTACACGTGAAAATCAGGAATCTCCCCTAATCTATAATATTTTTTTTTATTGTAATTTTTTTTTCAAATTTTTGTTTTTTTTTACATTTGTTATTTTAAACAATATGTATATTTAACAAACCTAATAACTAACCCTCTTAAAAACGATGTCAGAAAGATTGTTTGATTTAGATGATGATGAATTTATTGTTGCTGATGAAACAGCAGCTCCATCTACCGCTAAAAACATTGTAGAACCCCCAACCAGTAATCCTAAAACCCCAGAACCTACCAGTGATATTAAACCAGGAAATTTGGGAACATTAGATGAACCTGTCATCACCACAATTTTACGTGACTTAACAAACATCAAAAATAGATTATGGATTGTTCTTTACCCACCTTCCTTGAAGAAGATGTTTTTACCATTGACAATGTCAGACATAAACGAAGAAGATTTAGCTCAATTTGCTGACAACATACATGATAATAACAGCGAGTCGGTTGTTGAATCACCTGAATTGTGGGCACCTTTAATATTCAACTTAGTTTACAGCAAGGTTTTATCAGGTAACCAAAATTCTTTTGCCTTCTTTTTCTTAATGACATGGCTATCAATGGTGGCTTTGGCATACCATCTTAAAATATACAAAAAGGTCTCTACAATGGGCAAGTTCTCCATTCAAATGTACTGCTTTTTTGCAGTAGTTTTAAATTGTGTAACGATAAAACTATTATTGAATCCACTTGTTTTGAACAGATATTTTCTTAACTCCGATTTCGCTGGGATGAAGGTTTTAGGGCTTGTAATTAAAGCCTTATTGACTGTTGTAACAAGTTTATGGGCATTTTATACATGTATGTTACAATTGTCAACAGATTTTGGTGAACCAGGATGGAATAATAAGATATCAGCCCAAAATATGCCAGTTTTCATCGTGTACTTGTTCTTAAATTGGTTTACTGTTCTTTGATAATGTTTTATTTTAGTTTAAGTATTGTGATAGTTTGTATTGTTTTATATATATACATGTTGTTTAATCAAATTGCCATTCTTTTAAAAATGATAATCTTCGAGTGATTAATTCCCTGCAATGACTATTTTTAACCCTAGTTTTCTTCTTAAATCCGGTATTTTTTTTTTTTTTTTTTTGAAGGGCATATTGATCCAAGAATTTCAACTAATGAAGTTGCCTGATTTTTTTTTTTTTCCCTCAACAGTCACAAATTAGTAATCTCTCAACCCAAAACCAACAAAACATTAGCTGAATATATATTTGTTTTTTTTTTTGTTTCTATTTTGTTACTTAAAATATTAGTAATTTTAAAGAAACCAGAAACCAACAGGATCATAAAGTTCTTCTTAAGTAAATCAAAAACTATAATATATCCATAAATGCCGAATACTTTATTACCAGGTAACAGTGAGTGTTTTTCTTTGGAACCACCAGCTTCAAATATTGATGAGTATGGATTTTTTTCACATTATGACCCAAATTCAAAACCATGTACATTCCAACAAGAATTCTACAAAAAAAAGTTTTTACTAGATGAAAGAATTGGGGCTGCTACTGGTATCAGTAGATCAAGTGTCGTTGTCCATGGTGGTTTGGTCTTGAATGTTGTAGATGAGATTATGAATGAATACTCCAGGAAATTAGAAAAAGATGAAGACCAACAAAAGAGTTCTGTTTTTGAAACAGAAGATCCTTTGTGTGAAGATCAAAAATTCACAAAGAGAAGAAATGTTCTAACATCAACAACTATACATAATGCTTGGCTCAAAAAGACTTTAGAAAACATTGAAGATGAACAACATGATGATATATTATTGGAAAATGATCCTTATAACAGCCATAATCACGCTATTTCAGATTGCCTCACAAATCAGATATTTCAACTGGACTTGATCACAAGAAAATGGCACCACATTCCAACATTTTTGGAAGACTTTGGACCATTACAGAAACCAAGAATGTGTCACTCTGTAGTATGCAATAATGAATACGTGTATCTATCTGGTGGTTTAATACCTGTCAATATAAGTGAGATGAAAAGTTTAACACCTATAAAATCTGTTCTTTCTAGAGTCACTGCTGCATCTGATATATCAAACTCGTCACATTCTAGCATTATTAACGAAGATCAGTTACTTATGGCTACCAATGAGTTATGGAGATTGGATATAGCATCTAAAATATTTTTGTGTATAAACGATGAACTTGATAACTCACAGATACCGGAAAGATATAACCATCAAATGCACACTGCTACGTTCATAGAAAGATTTGAAATAAATGAAAGCGATGAGAATAAACAGAATAATGAGGAAACACAGAATTTAGAAAATATTGGTAAAATAATTAATATCAATGGAAAAAAATACATGGAAAAAATGGTTCTAAAGCTGATCTTAGTTGGTGGTTTAGGTATAGATGATCAAGAAATAAGAAAAATAGATGTTTTTAATTTAGAAACTCAAAAATGGGAATCAGAAGCTGATGGACCTTACGGAAAACTTTCTCTAGATTTTGACTTCACCACAGAGTTTGAAACATCAGTTGTATTAGATAATCCGTTGACAGGTGAGTCCAATATTATTATTTACAAGAAAGATGCTTTGAATCCTCTCCAAGTTATTCCATTAAAGCAAAGAAATACTTATGACATTAACGGGAACATAATTCCAGAATTAAACAATTTTCATGAAGCCACATTAGAAGAAACAAATAAACTTGATACTATAAGAATAAACTCTGAAAAATTTGATGAAAAACTGAGATCTTTGAATAGAAAAATTATTAATCCTAAGATGAGGATTTTTGGTCCTAATCTTTTAATATCAGGATACTGTTCAGAAGATAACAAAGATATTGTCTTGATAGACAATCCTGATAATGAAATGATTCCTGAAGAAACTCTATTACCAGATACCTTTTCCAAAAAGAGATTGGCTATATTAGATAAACATCGAGAAAAAGAATTAGTTTTCAAGTCATATTGCTTTTCCTTGGTCAATGGTAAATGGATTGAATTAAATTGTAGGTGTATCGACAAAACAAAATGTGGTCATCATATGATATCTGAAGTTTTTGTATGGTCTTCTCATCATAAACTTTTATTTATAGGTTCATCAGATTATCAAAAACAACCCAAGACCAGTTCAATTGGTTTGAATAGACTGTCACCGATTTTGCAGAAATTTGATTTGGTAATCACCACAATCTTGAATGTAACCTCAATATTCCATAAAATATCTGTCATAACAAATGAAGAAAAATCTTTTAAAAGAGCACAAAGATTGTTTTTCTCTTCACAAGATCATAATTATACTTTATTGAACTACTTAACATTTTCAACTAGTAGATCCATTGGGTCAATTACAAACAATGTGATCAAGAGGTTTAAAGAATTTGCAGAATACTCAACACCTGTTTCTGATTTAACTGCTAATCAATCCATAATGCCACCACACTCAATGTTATTGGGAAAGACTTTGTTTTCAAGTTATGGTGCCCAAATATCTGATTTTGAAATAATCCCTTCTGATGGAGATCCAGTTCCATGTTGTTTAGCTGTTTTGAGAAAGCGTTGGGGAAGATATTTTGATGCATTATTGGCTCATGGGTATGTTGAATCCATCAATAATTTAGATGAACACACACCTTCATATGATGGATCTCACTTTTCAAGTATTTCATCTATAAGTAAAACCAAGAAAAACAGTTTGCTACCATATTTACAAAAAGAAGAATCCAAAGGCTCTGCATCCAGCTCACTGAAAAACTCATTCTCTTTGAATGCCAGTTCTGATCAAGGCGATAATAAACGTGGCCAACAAACCCAACAATTCAGTCATAGTTATTTTGAAAAGTATGTTGAACAACCTTTGAGTCAAAATGTATCTCCACATACTTCTAAGATGAATCTCTCTTACTCAACAGGGGATTTAGAAACATTTGGGAAAAAACCGAAAAATAATACCATTTTTAAAGACGAATTCATGTCTCATTCATTAAATGATGTTGGTAGTGTATTGGACCCATCTTTTTCTATTAAAAAGAAAGCCAAGAATGCAACTGGTGGAACTATTTTAGAAGAGGACTCAATTATAGATATTGCAGGTGATCCTTTATCCAGATCCAAGACAGCTGAAGATATTAATCCAGCTTCTAGAAGAGGTAGCATTTTGTCTAGGGAGACATCTGACTCTCAAAATTCTAAACCTCAGACTTTGACAAGTAGTAGTGGTGGTATGGTGTTTAGAGTGCCTTTCCACAGCGATGCAAACTCGAATACTAGTGAACCTATGAGTAAATCTGTGTTTAAAAATAACAATAATTTATTAACACAAACACTTTCTGAATCTATCAGTAGTCAGGTTAAAAGATTAAGTGAATCAAGAAGAAAATCATTGACAACATCTTTACATTTGAGCGACACACCTCGTAACTCTAAAACACAATCTATCAACTCTGATCATAATAAACCAATGTCCTATATCTTACCAGACATTGATATTGAAAATTTGCCAAAATTAACCCAAAAACCTGAAGCAAAGCCACCATTACCTCCAAATGACTCTGTAATAAGTAATGACCTCAACCAAGCCTTAAATAATGCTCAAAACTTCAACATGAATAATAACAGTAGTTCAAGTGTAATAAACAGAAGAAATTTGTCTTTACAGAAGAATGACAGCTTAAAAAGAGTTTTGAGTCAAGATGAATCAAGCTCATTTTTGAATATGAACAGCATGCATAAAGGAAACAATGGAAGAAGAAGATCATCTTTATTAAGTAACTCTTCTGATAATGACAGATCAAGTGTATCATTTAACGAAAAATTGATGCAAAACCTGGGAATATCTTCTAGTTCTGTTATCAATCCTAATCTTACTACGCTAGGCGTTGATGGTTCTATAGAGCTTCATAATGATGACAATGCCAATACAACCTTAAGTAATCACAAATCAAGCATCTCCACTATAAATGATTATTCTTCTAAAAAAAGTTCTATCACATCATCTCAAAGATCTCAAAGTATTGCCACTGAGGAATCTGGTGACTCTACAGTCAATGCCGAACTAGAACCTTTGATGATACCAAGATCATTGTATATGCCTTGGTCTCATGAGTCTGTTTCGGCCTTTACTGAATTTTTCTATACTGGCCAAATCAATCCAAAATGGCCATTCCAACCTGTTGTTATGGATGTTTTCTTAATGGCAAGGTTATATGAAGTTCCTCTTCTTTACGATGCTATGTCTCAAGTCTTTTATGCTTTGATCGGTAGAAAAGAAGAGTATATTTATATCATCAAGGATAGAATTGACCAGAAGTTCAAGAAATGTGTTCAAAAATACTTTAAAGCTACAAATTCAAAGGAAAGTGTTGAATCTTATTTATCAAAATCTAAGAACTATCAAAAGTTCAAGGATTTGGATAAACTGCTTGCCAATATAGATTATGGTTACTGTGACTACTCATTATTAAAGAATCTCAGCAATGTTTTGGATTTAAAGGATGAAGAACTGGATGAGATAAAATCATCATTGAATTCTAAGAGCTTTTCAACAGAGAATTTTGCCAATAGAGTCAATTCTACTAATTATCCTGTGATTCCAACTAAAAATTCAGAATTCCATTTCCAGAGCAAAAGAGACTTTAACGTTAACTCTGAACACTCTGGTGTATCTCCAAAATCCAGTATTTCAAGAGAAATCAATCCAAGTAGCGGTAATAATGGTTTAGATTTGAAAATAACAGCAATGAAGAAAAATTCGCTAAACAAGCTTCAACTTTATAATTCTGAATCTCATAAGAGTAGCTTGGCTTCTGAGAATACTGAGAATAGTAGTAAAATGGTTGATATGACTGATTCTTCCAATGTGAAAAGCAACAAATCTGGCTCTTACCCTCAACTATTCCATGGATATTATTCCACTGAGCCTTTAAGATCATCTACAATTAGTGGTTCTTTAAAGAATGACCTACTTTTCACTGAGTTAGACGATTTGCTAACCGATGATTACGATTTGACAACATCTTCATCCTCTGACTCCTCAGAAAATGAATTTATGAGCAAAAAAAATGAATCTGTTGATTCTATCATCAACATCAAAAATAGTCTCTTTGGTGAAGCCAAATCTGATTTTGGTGGTAGTTCTACAAACAAGTCTGACCATACATATACCAAGAAGATATCAAATGCTAATTATGGATTTGGCTTAATTTCCGCAGCCAAGTTGAATGAAAAGATTGAGAATCACAATATAGAAGCTGAAGTTGGTCTTGAGGAAACTATGAAGAAGGTAAATGTTCCAAGTGTTGATACTGGGAATAATGATTCCGCAAATGAAGAGGCAGGAAATATTAAGAATGAAAACAATTCATCAAGCAATAAAGGTGGAAAACATGCATTGGGTTCAATTACTTTGGAAAAGCTATCTTCACAAGACACCAACAACACAATTGAGTTTGTTATTGAAATGATCTATGAAGTATCTACCCACTGCTATGACTTTATGTTGTCTGTTAGAGCTAGAAACTGTTTGGAATTGTGTAAAATGTATAAAAGTGTAATTAAAGACATAAATGCTGAGATTTCAGAGATGGATAAGAAGATTGATGAAATAAGACATCAGAGAAACGAAGCCCAAAAGGCTCAAGTAGCTCAAAATTTCTCCAATTTATCTCTTGGTTCTCCAATTACACAACCCAAGAGCTCTTTTAGTACAACGGATATGAGTAATATGAATCCACAACCTCTAACTGGTTCTAATTCCATCAAGAATGGAGAAGCCAAAAGAGGTTCAAGAAGTTCAAGTGGTCAAATTGGAAATGTTAACTTTGATATTATTTCAAGCAATAACGTCCACACTGACAATACTTCTATATCTTCATCCACAAGCAGTTCAAAGTCCAAAAGTAGAAGATTCTTTAGCAGAAAAAAAGATAGCAACGGTCAATCACAAGAAGATTTCCAAAGCATTTCTAGTGGAGTCAGTAGTTCTGGACATCCAAAGAAGACTATTTTGGACAGCATTAAACCAATGAAACCAAAAAGATCTATTTCTTTGCTGAATCTTTTCAAAAAGAAAACATAATTGTATATATTTAAAATGAATTAAGTTTTTTTATTTATTTTATATTTATATGTATGGCTGATAAATCGGTTGAGACTACCAACAAAAAAAAAAAAAAAATTTCTTAAGCGAAAGTTTATAACCCTTATCAACAAGATTTTTTTTCGTACAATCAACTGCTTCATAGAAATATATAACCAACTTATAAGGACCCTCCACTATGTCTAATATTGAACACATACAAAACATGTATATGGGTAAATCAGTTGCTGATTTGCCCTCTCCTAGCTTTATAATAAACAAATCAAAGTTCTCTAAAAACTGCGAGTCTTTGAGAAACAGTATGCAATCTTTAGAAACAAAAACAAGCATAAAGTTGAAGTTCAGACCTCACATGAAAACACACAAAACTATAGAAGGTCTTTTGATACAATTGGACAACGGAAATGCATCAAAGTCAGTTTTGGTATCCACATTGTCTGAAGCTGAGTATATCCTTTCTGACCCTAGAAGCAGTAGCATTGTTGAAGAAATTTGTTATACCTTACCTGTGACGCAAAATGAGATATTCATTGAAAGACTGAAAAACATTAGTGAAAAAGTAAAATTGATTTTGTTTATTGATCACATAAACCAGCTTAATTACTTAAAAAGCATAACACTTAATGGAGATAAAAAATGGAATGTATTCTTGAAAATAGATGTAGGAACACAAAGAGCAGGTATTCCTTACGATAATAAAAATTATTTGAAAGAAGTATTCGAAACTTTGGCAACTTTCAGCCAAGTCTTTAATTTCTATGGTATATATGCCCATGCTGGACATTCTTATGGATGCAGAGACCAGGAAGCTGTCAGTGATGTTTTGGTCAAAGAGTTGAAATACGTGATTGAAGTGGCCGAATTTCAATTGAAGCAAAACTGTTTAGCAGATAAATTAGTTTTGTCTATTGGAGGTACACCAACAATCAAGGCAATTGAAAATGCTCATGTGGATTTCATAGAATTATTAAGAGCTGCAGATACAGACAAATTTGATTTAGAATTGCATTGTGGAAATTATTGTATGCTAGATTTGCAACAAGCATCAACTAGTGTATCCAAAGTGGCTGATATAGCAGGATATGTTTTGAGTTCTATAGTAAGTAACTATCCTTTAAGAAATGAAAGCTTGTGTAATGCTGGTGTTTTGGCTTTAACAAGAGAAACATCTTCATACAAAGGATTTGGGAGTGTTTTCGAAATTGAAGAGTACTTAAAAACACAAGATACGATTTTGATAAAACAAGATCAATGTTATATTGATAGAATCAGTCAAGAACATGGTATAATCAAGAACAAGTTAATGCCTTTGGGACAAGGCATAGCTATAATTCCACAGCATGCATGTATTGTAGCTGCATGCTATCCGTTTTTTGTAATTACTGACGATAGCCATAAAGTGGTCGATATCTGGGTTCCTTGCAAAGGATGGTAGATGCCGTATTCAAATCAGTGTTTAATGCTTTGTGTCGGGTAACTAAACACTATATTTATCGACTGATTCATATGTTTTCAATATTTTGGTGAAGAAAAAAAAAAAAAAAAAAAAGCAAGAAAATTTTTCACCACCAAAAAAAAAAAAAAAAATGTATAGTTATGGAAAAGCATTCTAAACTTCATTGCTAATTTTTTAACATTTATATACTCATCTATTGAACCAAACACACATTCACTCTGTTATTTTTATAAGTCATATATTATTTAATTGATTAAACTTTTAAAAAACATAACTAGATTATTAGTAATCAAATTTAACTACAATACATTTAAGTGAATTTTAACCAAATATTTTAAAAAAAATGGTTTCAGCAAAGTTATGTGACAAGGTATTCAACCTGCACAATTACAAAACTAAATCCTGTTTTATCAAAAAAATTATTAGCCAATTAAAAGCTGATGAAAGCTTAAAGATTGATACAACCAAGTCTATTGCTTACAACTCCGTTGTTGTTGATATTGCTTCCAGACTTAACAAAGTTGATTCCACTGAAGCATTAAAGTACTTCATCTCAGTCATTTTACAAAACAAAGTTGGACACACCATAGAAAACTCTATTCAACACTGGTCTATATTCTTATCCAAGCACGTTAGTATTGAATCATGGAAGAAAGAAGTTATTCCTGCTTTAGAAAGAGCAATCATGAGATCTTCTGAATTGGGTTACTCTTACTTATTGCATATGATTCAATATAAAGCATTCAATGTCACTGGTGAGAAAGAAAATCTTGAAAATGGATGGGGTCTACTAGTTGAATCCAAAATCTTTGGAACTAACTTATTCACCGCCATCAAAAGTGCCAAAGAATCTACAAAGATTTTATCAAAGGATGTTTTCGATGCTTTATTAAAGAATGGCACTTTTGCCACCTCAAGTTTAGAAAAAATCATTAACGATATTTTCAAAAACTTAAAAATGAACTTGAATGCTGACTACAAAACTTATATCGGTTCCTTGTTAAATAAAATAAACATTAGCTACAACGTTCCTGTCAACACCTTAATGTGTGAACATCTGGAAAAATACTTAACTAAAGAAACTAATGAACATATCTTAGGATTGTTTTTAAGTGTTTACTCTCAAAACTTAAAATACCTACCTACTGATGTTTTAAGCAAACACTCAGATACAGTTGTCAAGGGACTAAGCGAAAAGAAGTTGCCATTTAAGAAAATTTGGGTTTCCAATGTTCTTTCTGGTTATACAAAATCTAACTCAAATACAAGAGAATTTTTACACTTTATAGATAAATCAGACATTCAAAAAGAACTATTAGAATTCTGTGAAGCTCAAATATTCAAATCCAATTCTCTATCTGATCATTTGCTTTCTGCAGCTTGTTTGAACTTTGTTGTTAACTCTTCTTCCCACATCTTGAAGTTGTCTGAAGAAGAAAAGGAATTCTTTGGTATTAACATCTGTAAGGCCCTGGCTTCCAAACAAGTAAAATACACTCTTATTCAAGATACTTTTAGAGAAATTTCTAATTTTTATGTTTCCAATTTAGATCTATTAACTGATGCTGTATTCTTAGGTTTGAAGGATATCTTCAAATTGTCATACACCGAAGCCACTGAAGACTGGAAAATCATTCCTGAAAGATTAATCACTTCCATGAAGATCATATCAACAGTTTTACCAGAAGAAGAACATAATTCTTCTAAACAACTATCCAAAATCGCTTTATTCTGCAAACATCCATTTATTGAAAAGAATCTGAACAAAATGAATGGTTGGGCCGGTCTTTGTCTTTTAGCTAACCAAGATCCTTTCAAGGTCATTTCAGAAAATGGCGACTTCATCATTGAAATTTATAAAACCATTTTAGCTGATTCTACTATTGACATGTCCTCTGATTATTACAATGCCATCTTTGCCTCATTCGCTTATCTAACCTTCATCAATCCTGACACAATGGGTACCAAGGTTGTCAATATTCTAAATGATGGATTTGACATAAATTACAATAGATTAAGCCAATTCGATGAAGAAAGTTTGGAAATTTTAGAATCCTACAAGGGTGATGGAAAACCAGTTATTGATGTTATTTTGAAAAACGATATTAAAAAATTAGAACAAATGAACAAAAACTCCAAGGATTACGAATCTTTCAAACTAGATGTTGAACAAAGACAAAAGTTGAAGGAACAAGGTAAAAACTCCAACAAAAGACAACTAACCAAAGATGAACAAACCAAGATCGATGATCAAGTAGCTAAAGAAGATTTAATTCACACCGATATTTCTTTCATGAGAACCGAAAAGATTACTCCTTCTTTAAGATTGATCAATGCTTTATCCGCATATGTTACATTAGCTGATACTGGTATGGATCAATGGTTCTCAATAGCTATTGATAAATTGATCACATTACTAAAGAATGACAACTACTTTTTAATCTTTGGTGAAGAACCACTAACAGTTTTCTTTGAATTGGCCAAGTCTCTACCTGCTCAATTAGAAGATCATGTTAAATTGTTTGTTGCTGTTGCCACTTTAAGAAGTTTGAAGATCAAGCATATTCCAAGTAACTTAACTGAAGAACCATTGTTAGAGTTATTATCAAGAGTTTTATACAAAATCAAGTTCTTGACCACAAGATTCCCATTGAATTCAACCGGATTAACCTTTGCATTGCCTCTATTAACATATGTCTTAATTGAAGGTAAAGATAACGCCATCAAGAACTCCAAATTGAACCATCATGCTGTTTCTGTTGGTAAATCTGCCGAAGATTTCGTTTCCGAAGATAAAGAAGAAGAACACTTATTGTTGAGTTTGGAAATCATCTCCACACATGCTGAACAATTCCAAGACGATACAATTCCAAGAAAGTCCATTCTTGAAAACTTGTTGTCTTTATTGAGTTTACCTTCCAAGAGTAAGATCAGTAAAGAGATCTTCAATACTTTGTGTCAAAACATATCAATTACTCCATTGGAAAGTGATTTGAAGTTGATTTGTAAGAACTTGTTGTCTAGTTCTCCATTTGTTAAGACCACTATATTAGAAACTTTAGAAGAAGAATTTGATTTAAGTCAATTCTTTGACATTGTTCCTGAAGTTTACATTCTTTTATTCGATGCTGAAAACCAAGTCAACAGTTTGGCTAGACAAGTTTGGGAAAGTAACCAATTGAGCATTACTCCTCAAATCTTTGATACATTGGTCAATGAAGATTACTTCGGTTTGAATAATGCTGGTTTGAGATCCTTTGCTGGTAAATCTTACGCTTCTGCTGTCTTTTTATTAGCCTCCAACATTACTGATGGTGATTCTGAAACTCCTTTATCTCAAGATGACGTTGTTTCATTAGCTATCAATAAGTTGATATTAGCTTATGAAGAAAAATCTGTTGCTTTGGTTGATATTGTTGATAAGAATGGTTTCGTCATAACACCAGCTTCTAAGAGAAAAGACCCATGGGAAATGAGATCCACTATTGCTGTTGCATTATTTGAATTAGTTGATATTTTGACTTCTTTGGAAAACTTTGATCCAAAGGAAAATATCATTGATTTGATCGCCTTCTATACCAACTCTGGTTGTTTAGGTGATATTAATGATTTAGTCAGAGATGAATACAAGGATGCCGGTGTTAAATTATTGACTGAATTAGGTAGAGAATATGTTGAAGAGATTATTCCTATCTTTGAAGATGCCTTGACCAGAGATATGATTACCTTGCCAGATGGCAAGAAAGCTACTTCTCCATTGGAAAACGGTTTAATCATTCAAGAAAATATTATCGTTTTATATGGTTCTTTAGCTCAGCATTTGGATAGTGATGATCACAGAATTGCTTCAATTGTTGCCAGATTACTTGATGCTTTAACATCTCCATCCGAAAATGTCCACAAGGCTGTCAGTAAAATTATTGCTCCATTGGTTCCAAAGTTCTCTGATGATGTTGGTCAGTTTATCTCAAACTTGTTTGTTCAGTTGTTTGATCCAATGCCTCCTGCATTTGTAAGAAAGGGTGCCAGTTGGGGGTTGGCCGGTATTATTTCTGGTTATGGTATCAGAAGTATTTTGGAATTTGACATCATGAGAGTCTTGATTGATGCTGCTGAATCTAAGAGTAACCCAATCGGCAGAGCTTCTGTTGCTTATTGTATCATGACCTTCTCTTCTGTTTTAGGAAAACTATTCGAACCATACGTCATTGAATTATTGCCATACTTGTTGAAGAATTTAGGTGATCAAGATGTTGATGTTAGAAAGCAATATATCTTAGCTTCTGATACTATCATGAAGCACACCACTTCTTATGGTCTTCACAAGATGATTCCTGTTGCCATCAGTAACTTGAATGAATACTCTTGGAGAATTAAGAAGGGTTCTGTTGAATTATTGGGTTCTATGGCTTACTTAAACCCAGTTCAATTGTCTTCTTCTCTATCCACCATTGTTCCTGAAATTGTTGGTGTGTTAGGTGACTCCCATAAAGAAGTCAGAAAGTCCGGTGATGAAGCTTTGGAAAAGTTCGGTGAAGTTATTAGAAACCCTGAAGTTCAAACAATTGTTCCTGTTCTTCTACAAGCTATTGGTGAACCTACCAAGTACACTGAATCTGCTTTAGACGCTTTAATCAAAACCCAATTTGTCCATTACATTGATGGTCCTTCATTGGCTTTGATCATTCATATCATCCACAGAGGTATGAGAGAAAGAAGTGCCAACACAAAGAGATTAGCCTGTAAGATTGTTGGTAATATGGCTATTTTAGTTGATTCAAGAGATTTGATTCCTTACTTATCTAGCTTGATCGAAGAAGTTGAAATTGCTATGGTTGATCCTGTTCCAAATACCAGAGCTACTGCTGCTAGAGCTCTTGGTGCTTTAGTTGAAAGATTAGGTGAAGAGCAATTCCCAGGTTTGATTGATAAATTATTGTCTACTTTGTCTGACAAAGAAAAGGTTGGTGACAGATTGGGTTCTGCTCAAGCCTTAGCTGAAATCTTAAGTGGTTTAGGTTTAGGTAAATTAGACGAATTATTACCAGCTATTTTAGAGGGTGTTAATAGTCCAGACTCCTACACCAGAGAAGGTTTCGCTCCATTATTACTATTTGTTCCTGTTTGTTTCGGTTCTCAATTTGCACCATACATTCAAATGATTATCAAACCTATTTTGAAGGGTTTGGCCGATTACAATGATTCCATCAGAGAAACATCCATGGAAGCTGGTAAGTTGATTGTTACCAACTATGCTAACAAGGCTGTTGAATTGTTGTTGCCTGAACTACAAACAGGTATGTTTGATGAAAATGAAAGAATCAGATTATCTTCATTGCAATTAACTGCTGATCTATTGTTTGAAGTTACTGGTTTATCTGCTAAGAATGACTTACAAGGTGAAGATGGTGATGAAGATGAAGACGATTTCTCTGCTAAACACAACGAAATCTCCAAGTCTATCATTGATGTCTTAGGTCAAGACAAGAGAGACTCGGTTTTGAGTTCTATCTTTGTCTTGAGATCTGATACTTCTGGTATCGTTAGATCTGCTGCTGTTGATGTCTGGAAGGCTCTTGTTCCAAATACTCCAAGAACTGTTAAAGAAATCTTACCTGTATTAACTACTATTATTGTTAACAACTTGGCCTCCGAATCTAGTGTTTTGAGAACAATTGTTGCTCAAACCTTGGGTGATATGGTTAGAAGAGTTGGTGGTGATGTTATGTCCAGATTGTTGCCTACTTTATCTGAAAACTTGGACGAAAGTACTGACTCTAACTCTAGACAAGGTGTTTGTATTGCTTTATACGAATTAATTGAATCATGCAGTTTACAATTATTACAAGAATACAATGAAACTATTGTAAAGATTATTAGACACACTCTTATTGATGGTAATCCTCAAGTTAGAGAAGCTGCTGCCTTTGCATTTGACTCATTCCAAACTGCTGTTGGTAAATCTGCCATTGATGATATTATTCCGCAATTATTAAACACCTTGGGTGATACTGAAAATGCTGAAGCATCTGATAACTCCTTGAAGGCCTTACAAGAAATTATGGCTACCAAGTCTGAAGTCATCTTCCCAATCTTGGTTCCATCATTAATGGAACAACCTATTGATGCATTCAAAGCTAATGCTTTAGGTTCCTTAGCTGAAGTTGCTGGTACTGCTTTGTACAAGAAGTTGTCTGTTATCATTAGTTCTATTATCTTAAGTCTGGAAGAATTGTCTAAGAACAACGATAAAGAGTTCAATGATGTTTTGAAATCTTTAACCAGAATCATATTATCTGTTACTGATAGTGAAGGATTGCATGCTCTATTACAACAAATCTTATCTCTAGTCAAGAATGAAGAAGATATTATGCAAAAGAAGATTATCTTGAAGATCTTACCTAACTTCTTTGAAAATACTGTTTTGAATTATGAATCTTACACCGATGATTTCCTACAACATTTGATTTTATCCTTGGACAACGAAGATGATGACATTGTCAAAGACAGTATGTTATCATTAACCATGTTGGTTAAGAAGCAAGATAAGAGTTCTTTGGAAAACCTGGTCAAGCCAACCAAACAAGCCTTAGACTTGATCACAAAGACTCCAGTTGGAGGACTAACTTTAGACACCAAGGAAGAAGAATTGGTCATCAAGGGTTTCAAGTTACCAAAGGGTCCTGCTTCTATTTTACCAATCTTCTTACAAGGTTTGATGTATGGTTCTAATGATCAAAGACAATTGTCTTCTAATGGTTTAACATCTTTGATTTCCAAAACACCATCTGCTAACTTGAAGATGTATGTTACTCAAATTGTTGGTCCATTAATCAGAGTTGTTGGTGAAAGATTTAATGCTGATATCAAGGCTGCCATTTTATCTGCTTTGAATGTTTTATTCGTGAAGGTACCATTGTTCTTAAGACCATTTGTTCCACAACTACAAAGAACATATGTTAGAGGTTTAGGTGATTTACAAAGTTTGGAATTAAGAGAAAAGGCTGCTACTGGTTTAGGTTTATTGATTCAATACCAACCTAAGGTTGATCCATTAATCAGTGAATTAGTCAACAACAGTAAGAACTCTGAAGACACAGGGGTTAAAACCGCTATGTTGAAGGCCTTGATGGAAGTTATTTCTAAGGTTGGATCAAAGATGTCTGAGCAAAGTAAAAAACAAGTTATCAATTTGGTTGAAGATGAATTAAACGGTGATAATTTAGATCACAACAAGACTTTGAACATTGCTTACGCCAAGTTAATTGGTTACGTTAGTGAAATATTAACTATTGATGAAGGAAGAAACATTTTGGAAGATAAAGTCTTCAAGTACAACAACATTGGTGATGTAAACTCTGAATCTGAAGAAACTGGTGCTGTATACAGATATGCCGAAAACTCCTTAGAGTTTGGTACTTTAACTGTCAATGCCTTTTTGAAGAACTCTCCAAGACATTTGTTTGATTGTGAAGATAAATTTGTTGAGTTTGTTTCTAAGATGACTCAACAAGGAAAGTACCCTCAAGTCTGTGACTATGCTCTGTCTGCTATTGGAAAGTCATTGTTGTTATTGGGTGAAAAGAACTCCAAGTTCACTGTATTCAATACTGGATCTGAAGAAGAATTAGCTCCATTTGAAATAACTGAAGAAAGCAAGAATATCTTGATGAACACCTTGATCAAAAACATTGTTATTCCAGAAAGCAACAGTGCTGATTCCAAGAGATTAGCCCTGGTTATTGTTAGAACCATTGGTAGAAGTCATTACGATGAATTAATCAAGCCATACTTGAGCTTATTGGTTCCTCAAGTTTTCTCCCAAGTTAGATCATCAATCATTCCTATTAAGTTGGCTGCTGAAAAGGCTTACTTGCAAATGTTCAATTTAGTCAAAGATGATAAGCAAACAGTATTCACTGAATGGGTCAATAGTTTGACTGATGACGTGTTGGAAAACTTGAATGGAGATGAAATCCAAGTTAGATCAGTTACTGAATACAACAAGAGAGTTGGTAGTAGATTAGCTGCCAGTGAAAGAGAAAGATTAGCTTCCGGTGTTGACATGGAAAGTATATTGAGTGATGAAATTGAAGATGAAAAGGAAATATGGTCAATTGGTTAATCTACTAAAAGCTATATATAAAAAAAATTATTTCTTAGTTAAATTTAATTCATTTATTTTTTGATCGAGTTTTTCAATGAATTCTGTATCTTTCGATGTAATTGTGTTCTCCGCATCATGTGTTGTTAGTTCCAAGTTCATTTCATTAACATTTATAGTAATTACAGGGAAGTGATAGTTCATCTCCTTGATAAGAGGAACAATGGTATTATTTAAAAACTTGATATTTTGAGTAAAGTTTTTGAATATTATAGTCTTCTTTATTGATGATGTTGAGGGAGTAGTGCTTAGAGATCTTTTAATATGACATAATAGGATAGTTTTATATTTAAACATTGAGTATATATTGTTGTTTTAACTTGGTGTTTGTTGCTAAAACAATCAGAATGAAAAAACCCTCAGAGCTGTTTTTTCTTAACCTAAGTTACGCGTATGTTTCAGTTATCAGTGTGTCTCATTTGCATGATTAATTTTCAGTGGGGGGTAAGAAAAAAAACTATTCTTTTTTAAAAATTTAAAAATTTAAAAAAAAAAAATAAACAAAAGAAATTGAACAGTTACATCCAAAAAATATTATCTTCTATAACCAAAAAAGACAATTTATACATCATTTTTTCATTAAAATATGGAAGACTATGGTAAACAAGACTTTAAAAAAGTTGAAAAGACTCTTTTTGGTTGTCAAGAGTGTAAAAGAAGAAAAATAAAATGTAGTGATAATGCAAACGGCTATCAACAGAATATTTTGAAAACACTTCCACCATGTATAAAGTGTGTCAAGGCCAATAAAGAACACGATTGTGTTTATCTTGATATGAATGAACAAAAATTATTAAGAAAGATAAGAAAACTTCTTAGAAATTTTGCAAAAGATGAGGATATAGACAACAGGGATATTATAAAAGATTATATTAGAGGCGAAAAGTCCCTGGATGCTCTACAACAACAAGTTGATGCACTTATTCCTAAGGCTAAGAAGCAAAAAGTTTATAAATCTCCTGAATTGATACAACAAGAGAATCACTATTCACCGGAAATATTTAATGATAACTTTGACTGGAAATATGGTATGGGCGATTTAATGAAATTTATTAACAACATTGGTCTTCCTGATTCATCAGCTTTGCCAGACCTAGACTTTGGATATAATAATCAGTTTAATTCTTTTACAAACGATGTAAAGCCTGGCCTTCCGGTGGGAGAAAATGATGAGAATCATGCAGCTTTGGAAGTTGATTTTTTAACCGAAAATATGCACCATACAAACGCGCACAAACATGTTAGAAGAGAAATAAAATGGAAGCAAGTAGAGCAAGTCTTGTTAGATATTCAAAATGAAATGGGAATCGATTCTACAGACTTGAAAAACTTTTACAATTTCTATCACAATGTGTCTTATTGGATTTTTCCTTTTGATAAAACCACAAAGGGAAAGGGTACAGTTAATTACATAGTGTTTGATTACATTTTGAATAAGTTAAAAAATAAAAATTATAGACTCCTGAAAGATCCTCTGGTCTTGATTATACTAGCTTTAACCGCCGAATATACCATTTTAATTGAAAAGGGTACCCAAGGCGATAAAGGCGATGTAAAAATACAAGCAGATAGATACGCCAATACGGCTTTGCAGATTTTAAACTCTATAATATCTAATTTGGCAAAAGATGAACGTTTGTTAAAGGCGAATATAGGATCTTTAACTATAACCATCTTACTTATTGTAATTTACACATCCTCTGAGAACGGTGGTGGTTGGAAAGAACATCATTTAGCAGCTAAGGTGATTTATCAAAAGTATCTTTTAGCATTGGCAAAAGACGATGATAATAGTAGTGAAGATACCAGTAGTTCATCTGACTCTGGAACCCATTCAGTCAAACAAACCATGAGCTTACAAGAAGAAAATCTATTTAAATTATTTAAATTATGGTTCCCAGCCTTTGATCTTTTGGCTTCGACAATAACAGCTGAAAGAGGGGTATTGAAAACAGCTGAATATGACTATCTATTCCGAGAAAACTTTGACTTTTTGAACGAAAAGGCTGTTGGGACTGATACAGAAAACTGTGAAGGCTGTTTAAACTATGATGTTACAGCTGAATTTTACTGTGTTAATGACAAAGGTGAAATTTACAACACATTTGAAGGTCATGGTGATTGTTTGACAAATTTATTAGTAAAGTTACTGGATTATATTCGTGTTGAAGAAAAGCTGAAAAATCCTGATCTAAATGCATTTTACGATATGATGAAGGATCTAACGGTATGCAGAGAGTTTTGTGTTAGAAAATCTAAAAATGGTTTGCTGCTTGATCAAAAACAGGGAGAGAAACTATATGAACAAGGTGAAAGCGGTATTCTTAAGATAAATAACAAGTTCTATAGTATCTATGATATGTCACATTTAATGCATACTGAACTGGTCAATGTAGTTATATTCCAAAAGTTTAATATTGGAGATGTAAACTTAAACGGGTTTATCAGGCAGAACATACTAGAAATGAAGGGATTATTTGGTCAACTTTTTATAGAAAAGACGGAAATGACTAAAATACATTATGAAAACGCCTACAAATTTTATGAACAAGTAATGCAAACAGGTAACAATGAAATTAAAATATTATCAGAAAAGTTTTTTGAAAGTCCTAGTTCGATAGAATTATTGGAATTCCATGGTTCTTTAAGCTATAATCTGCTGATGCTATTTGCATGTGTTCAAATGTATGCATTATCATTAACTCCTGAAATAGATGGCTACATTGAAGAAAGAATGAAGGTTATTGGATACTGCCAGGTTTTACATACACAGGTTGGATCTATTGGTGGTTTATCAAGTTGTTTGAACTTTATCAAAGTATGGAAAGGTTATGATGAAAATCCATACAGTTACAAATCTGGAAAGAATTTGAAATCCTTATCCGACAAATCAGTGCCATTTATTTAATTGTTAGTATTACATCATTTAAAAAAAATAAAAAAAAGACTATATACATATATTAATTCATATTATTAGATGTAGCCGGCTCTACTATCTTCTTTTAACATTTGCATAATTCTTTCTTTTTCCAAGACTTTATCTGTCTTTTCATAATCCAAATCATAGATATCATCATACTCGAGCACTTCGCTATCAGGCTTCTTCAAATACATCATCAAATCTTGTATATCCTTTGAAGGTATGTATTCATTATCCATTCTTACACTAGGGGCACCTTGTAGGTATCTAATTTGTTCAAGAAGTCTGATTCTGGTATCATTTAAAAAGGTTTTTGAGTTCAAATCTGTCAATATACTATCTCCAAGTTCTGGATACAAAGAATAATCTGGAGAATAGTATTTTTTAAATGGCAAGTTTTCAGGTAATTTTTCTCTAAGTATTAGATCATTAGCTATACCTGTTTCGTAACACCAAGCTCTGGAAACATTTGGAGGTGTATAACCACCACCACCTAAAAGAACCAAAGGAACTCCTAATGATTTAACATATTTCACACATTCACCATGACCTTTAACAGTTAGATTGAATGTCCCTAGTCTATCGCATCCCAAAGAATCGGCACCACATTGCAGTACTATACACTCTGGATTATAGCTTTCTACTAATGGAGTAATAATGCTTTTGAATAACTGAGTATATTCAAAATCTTTGATCCCATCCATAAGAGGAACATTTAAACAATAGTTTTTACCTTTTTCAACACCTGTTTCTTGTAAAGCACCAGTCATTGGGAAGAAATAACCACCGTACTTATGGAATGAAATTGTAAAGACTCTATCAGTCAAGTAAAAGGCTTCTTGGACACCATCACCATGATGGATGTCAATATCAATGTATAAAATTCTGGCATGGGTTTTAAGGAGATCAAGAATACCAATAACTATATCATTAAGATAACAGAATCCCGAAGGCTTGAATTTTTTGGCATGGTGAAGACCACCTGACCAATTTATGGCAATATCAGATTTATTTTGTTTGATACTTTCAATAGCAGACAATGTGGTGGATGTATAATTCAAGCAATATCTGTACAGACCATGGAAAATAGGGCAGTCATTATCATCAATATCATTTTTGATCAAGTACTTTTTATTTTCTTGATCCGAGTTGTCATTCAAGTTTTTTAGAAAAGTCAGGTATTCTTTGGAATGGAATTTCAAAATTTTGTTTTCTAATACGTTTATGTTGTTATTTTGCTCCAAATCAACCTCATACAAGTCCATGACGTTATGAAGACCATATCCTGTTATAAGATGATCGGTCAGCCTTAGTCTGAAAGGTTTCATTGGGTGAAATGGACCATAATGGTAGTTGATAGTATCGGCATTTCTATGATAAGAAACTCTTGTCTTATGAGTTAGGTTATTGTTTAGTTCAAATAGAGGTATTGTTCTGTCTGTTTTTTCATCATAGAAAAACGTTTCATTATGAATGTTTCCAGCAGACATCCAAAAAAAAGAAGTTGTGCTGTGTTTTGTTGGTTTGGTTATGTAATAAATGGAAAAGGAGTAATTCGAAAAGAACCAAAAAAAAAAAACACAATATTTTTTTTTTTTTTTCAAGCTAAAGAAGGTAAAATCAAAAAAACAAAAAAAAATTAAAGCGCCTTTTGGTTTTCTTAAAAAGGAAACACGCGTAATCAACATTAACAATTGATCTACTTTGTTTTATTCTATGATATAAACAAACAAAAAAACCCAAACAAATTAAAGTTATGACAGGGTCTTGGTATAACGATGTTAATGTGGATTTGGTTTCCTTTATAACGATCATGTATGATCACAGTAGAACCAAATACAACCTTGACATTATGATAAACTCCTACAATACGTACTTCAACTACAAAGTATCTAAAGAAAGTCTTGTCAATGATTTGAACATATTAATAAAGCACTATGTGAATGTTGGAAACAATGATATTTATTTTGATCCAGTTGATAACAACTTGTTAAACGTGCACAGTATCATTGACATAAAGGTGTTATTGGAGAGAGTCATAATGAAACAAAATAATATAGTTGATAACCCACCAAATAATGTAATCCCCAGCAAAACAGAAAAACTTGATAAACAGTCACAATCTGATTTATTCTTTAAACTATTGAATCAAGGGAATACATCATCGGAATCTAATAGTAACATATCGAAAACTAATTACCAAAAGATGAATAATATTTTATCCAAGAAAACAGCTTTTTATTACCTTTATAGAGAAAGACTAAAGCATCAACCAGCAAAGCAAAATTTTGTGGCTATGTGTACAGATGATCATAAATTTAACCATTCAATGAAGATCTTGAAATACTTCAACATAAAGACGAAAGATAAGGTAAAGTGGGACAAGTACAGAAATCAATTTACGGAAAAGGAGATTGAATGCTTTACCAAAAACAAACATTTCTTGCCTATAATTATTAAGAACGTTACTGATATGAGCTTAGGGGATTGTTCTTATTTAGATACATGCCACAAGTTTCAACAAAACCCAAATAGTTGTAAATACCTGCATTATTTCGACTACAATCCAGTGGAGTTTTTTCCAGAAGGCAACAAAAATGGTGAATATATTGAATTAGAACAAGACGAAGATGCTGTGGATCCATTATTCACGTTTAATTTATCTAATTACAAAAGATCAAAGCAAAAGCCAACTGGTATAAACTGCGATATAAGATGTTATGATTTTGATCAAATACAAAAAAGTAATTACAATGCAGTCATAGCAGATCCTTCATGGAATATACACATGAACGTTCCTAATGGAAGCTGTAAGGATGAGGAATTATTTGATCTTCCTTTAGACAAAGTACACAAGCCATCGATGAATTATACATTTGTGGATTACACCGATAAGAGAAAAATCTATAAAGATGGTGGAGTAATGGCTCTGTGGGTCACTGTACGTTCCATAAACTTGGGGAAGAAACTACTTCTAAAGAATGGATACAAAATTTCAAATGAGTTGTCGTGGATTAAAATCAACCAATTATGCAGAACTATAGTCACTGGAAGAACAGGGCATTGGTTAAATCATTCTAAAGAACACCTTTTAATCGGATATAAGGGTAATATAGATAATTGGATGCTTTTAAGACAACAGGATTTGGACTTGATAGTATCACAAACAAGAGAAACCAACAGAAAGCCTGATGAGTTATATGAGATTCTGGAAAGATTATGTGGTGAACATTCAATCAACTTGGAGTTGTTTGGTAGGGAGAGTAATTTAAGAGAAGGATGGGTAACTCTGGGTGATGAGATATAGAGGGATTAGAGTATATATCGGATTTAAATAAACCAATCAAAAAAAAGAGGACGGAAATGTTACGCTAACGAATAGGGAGTTATTTATTTTTTTCTTCAAAAGATAACACAACATTTGATGGCATAGGAAATGCACTAAACCATGGTTGTAAAAGCTAAGTATATGTGACAATAGCAATATGTATTACACTTTTGTCATATAAATCAAATGAGTAACTGTTAATATGTGTGTTTAATGACATTTTTTGAGTACTTTGGTTGTAAATATTTTGTGCATACACACGTGATCTGCAGCAAAGCAAAAAAAAAAAAATAACATCATACCATTATAATTGGTGTGAAGTGGTCCGGTTTCCCCCAAAAAAAAAAAATGTATGAGGAAGAAAAATTTTCTAGTACTGTTTTGATTTTCTTTCTTTTTTTTTTATTTTTTGTTTTTTCGTTAATTTTAAACTTCAGTTATGTTACTACAAAAGATATTACAATTAAACCCCCTAAATACACATATACAATCCAAATAATGTTACAAGGTATTAGAAGAATTACCGCTGTCAGAAACAACTCTGTTGTTTCCAAGTTAGGTGCCGAATACAAGCAAGTCTACCTAAGAAGTCCAGATATCACCAAGGCCAAGGCCTTCTTGCACCACGCCAAGCAAGTTGAAGAACACTCCGCCAAGACTGCCAGTTTATGGTTGAAGATCTCCTTATTTGTTGCCATCCCAGCCATTGTTGCTTGTGGTTACAACACTTACGGCATAGAAATGAAGCATGCTGAACACAGAGAACATCTAGCCCATATCAAGGATGAAGACTGGCCAAAGAATAGAGAATACCAAAACATCAGAACCAAGAAGTTCTTCTGGGGTGATGGTGACAAGACCTTATTCTGGAACGATTCCATCAACAGAAACCCAAAGAACTAAGTTTAGTGTTATCTTAAGGAAAACTAAATTTATTTAAAAAAAACAAAATTAGATATGTTCTTTTTTTTGTGAACCTCTATCTTATACGACTATATTACTTTGAATAATAACATAGATCTTATGATTATATATTTGATATTAATTTATTAAAAGAAAAAAAAAAAAGAAAGAAATACAAATCATGATAGTTTAAATATTATTAGAGGGTTTTTATATATTCTGTTGTTGTATGTATATATAAAAAAGAAAAATAGAAAAGAATGCAGTCTATAAAGGTTGTAGTTAGGTAAACAATAGTATTATTTGGATGAGAAGATAAACAAGTTGTTAGTTGCAGCAATAGCTAGTGTATCTTCCTTTGGGTGCCATGAGAAATGAAGAACATTCTTTTTGAAGTCAATTCCATCATATAGATCTTGGTCGTCCTTGTAAAACAAGTCATTGTTGTTGAATGTATTCTTACCCCAATAACCAGTCATCATATTTTTTAATCTCTTGTTACCTTCAATCTCTGAGTTTTTATTCTTTGTATTAGGTGTGCCTGGGTTTTTGAATGCTGATTTGTCTGCTTGTAAAGAAACAACATCAATATCAGCTGTATTAGCTTTGATTACATGGTCGGTTGAGTGATCAACATCCATTTTATCATCATCATCAATATCTATGTTGTTATTGAATATTTTGCTGTTGTCATATGACTTGACTACAGCACTATCCGCATTGATTCCAACGTCTTTATAGTTACCGTTGTAATCTGAACCTGGATAGATCATGAAATGATTATTGTATGAACCAGTCATAACAGTCTTGGAATCCTTAGCAAATCCTACTTCAAACTTATCAAAAATAGCATCATTCTCATAAGTTTCAGATAGTCTACTATTTAAATTTTCGTGAACAGGAATGATCTTCAATGGCTCTTTGTTCATGTTAATATCCCAAATCTTGACAGTTAGGTAATCTCTACTGGCAATATATCTACCATCTGGAGAAAATTTAACATCTGAAATAGAAGAGGTAATTTCAGTGAAGAAGTTGTGACTGTATGCATCTGAATATTCTTCAAATACTTGAGAGTTATTATCACACAATGAATTGTTTCTCATATCACATAACTTTATGGTCCCTTTACTTGAAGCATACATAAACAAGTTACATTGTTCAGGATGGAAAGCAGAAGAAGTAATAACCTCAGTTAATTCTTCCATATTCACTGGCTTTATATCAACAATGTTGAATGATTGATCAGGTACTTCATAGGACCACAAGTTAATTCTTAAATCATCACTGGACAAAAATGTTTCTCCATCAGTGTTTGGGGATATAGAATTGATATGATAAGTATGTGCATTTCCGTATACTTTTTTTGGTTGAGCTGCTATGATTTTATCGTGATATGACAACTTAGGCAATACTAGCTTATCAAAGGATAGTGGTGGTGATAAAGGAGCTTTATTGTTCAATCCAAATATTCCGTCATTGCTTATTTGTCTCCTTAGCGTTGTATTGTTAGTACCGTTATTTCTTTTTTCCAAGTTATTTTCAGAAACCAACTTGATATTCTTTTCGTATATTTTCCATAACTTGATAGTTTTATCATTAGTTGAAAGTATGAAGTGGGCATTGTTTGTTGGTTTACACCACTTGATTTGATTGATCTTTTCTTCTATTTCCAATGACTTTAAGTAATCAAACTCAGCATCATGACTTTGGAATTCTGTCAAAAACTTGTATTCGCAATTGCTTGATTTTATTACGCCTTTATCATCATTTTTAGATTCTTCATCAATCATCAAGTCATTGTTAAGATCATGATTTCTTTCAAATAACACAACTCTACCACCTTTGTCCCCAGTGGCTAGATAATCTCCAGTTGAATCGAATTCAACAGCAGTTATTATATCAGCTTCAGTAATAACAACATCTTGCTTATCACCAAAGCATTGACTGAATTTGAAATTATTGAAGTCTTTAAGTGTGGACATTGTCTTTTTTTTTTTTATCTTTGTAAAGAATAATATAGATTTTATAATAAACTGGAAAAGGTCCTTTTTGTTAGGTTATACGACACAAATGTACCTTTTTTTTATTGTTGTTTAATAAGAGTGTTCTATTATTGCTTTGCAACGAATTAATCCTTTTTAATGGTGTTTGTATAAAATGTTGTTTTCTACTTAATATTTGTTATTATTTTTGTTTTATTTGTTTTTTTTTTCCTACAAGTGGTATTTACCCTTCAATTTTTAATTTTTTGAAGAGAAAATTTTTTTTTTTTTACGTTAAGAAATCTGATGTAGCCCATTTTTTTTTTTTTTTATGGGGACAGACGAAGCTAAGGGGAGCGATTCGGCAACAAATATAGGTGAAACATTAGTTGTAAATCATTACGTAAAACAGATATTATGGCATATACATGTAATAAAGCATTTCATATAATGAAATTATACTTTAAAAAAAGTTTTTCAAAAAAAAATCTACTTTGAGTAACTCAATACGTATGTGGTTTATCTGTGTTTTGTCGCTCAAAATGATAAGCGCTTCCTCCGACAACATTCCACGAATGGGAGAATACGTTCATATATACAAAAAAATATAGGGTATTTCGGACATAGGCAAAACCTCAATGAATCGTCTTTATCTCCGATACATAATGAATAAACCAAAAACAAAATATGAACAAACTATAATCAAAATGATGAATTTAACATTAGGTATGAAAAATAATAATATAAAATAAAGTGTGTGTTTTTTTTTTAGTTTGTAATCTCGCAGACTTATTTTCCAAAGTCTAGTATTTTATTTTTTTTATGATTTATATTCAAAGATATATACAGGTAACTATTTGAACAACAGATATTCTCCATAATTCAAACAATTATCCATCTAATATTTATATGTAAAAAGAATGGGTTTTGTAATATTTCTAAGAAATTTATAAAGCAGCGGCAGCGGCACCTTCTGGGGAGACCTTGTCGGCAGCCTTGTTGAATCTTTGTCTTCTTGGAGGAGCTCTGTTCTTTCTGTCAACTCTGGATCTGACTCTGACGATTCTGGCGTGGATAGCACAAGAAACACAGTAGTGGTTCTTGACGTAAACTCTTGGTAAAGCGTATTCGTTGTAAACAGAAGCTTCAGATAAATCTCTGATAGCAGCGTTTTCAACAATGTTCTTAACTTGAACTCTCTTGATAGCCTTATCTTTTGGAACAGACTTAGAACAGTTCATACATCTGACTGGCTTGACGTGACCTCTACCTTTTTTGTTTCTACCGTTGGAAGCTCTCTTTTTTGGCATGCTATTTATAATAGTATTGGAAATTAAATATTGGTATAATTTGTTAGTAAATTAAGAATTCATCTGGTTTATGTTGAAAAAAAAAGATATTAATCTTTTTCAATTGGAATTTAAATGTAGTTGCAGTTTTCCACTATATGTTCGTTGTAATTGCAAATGAGTGATATAGTTTCCGTCAATTAAAATATTATTCTTTCTGGAATTATACTCAGTTTATTAAAAAACTGTTTTAAAATCAACAGATAGAATAACTTTTGGTTAACTTTAGCTTGTTTTGTTCAAGCTATTGAAATCAACAGCCTAAGATGCTTTCTACTTATATGAAATAAATTTTCAAAGATTTCTAAATTCTTTTAATAAGACATTGATCATCTCTGTTTTCGATACAATCCGCTGAAGTGTTGCTTTATGTCTATTCTTATAACTACATATTCTGTGTTGCAAATACAATTGCTTCTCGGTAGTTGTATATATCTTTCAGTTCAATTTCAATAAAGCAACTAATAAACAGTATCAGCATATTAGCTATAATCCACTATCATCTTCCTATTCGACCACTTCATTATTGCTTCATATTCATATTTCATGGTTTTTTACTAATTCTTCTTCACTGTGAATAAACCCCATTCGTCTATCAGAACACACAGTGGTCAACTATTAACTCCATTAATTCATTTCGTCTCAAGTGTATTATGTACATACCTGTATATGTGATTTATGGTATTTGTTTCACTTCTTTATTCTCTCTTTTCTAAAAACTCTAATAGAAAACTAACACATATACATTTCTCTGTATAATATTCAATTAACAAAATTCACCAGTAAACCATAACAAAAAAAAAAAGTATATCGAAAAGAGAAAAAACTCTATGTTAAACTTTTTTGAGCTATACAGAAACAGGAAATAAAATTTTTGTACTAACCCGTTCTAACATTTTTTTTTTCTCAGTTTTTTTTTTTGTCGTTGCCGCCAAACAGAGAAATACAAAACTTGTCAACCCTGGTATTTTTTTGGCAATTATTTCTCTGCTAGGTAATCGTATTTCCTAAAACGGCAATTATACATTTGGAAAAAATATATATCGGATATAGCACCAATTACGGTGAATGATAAAAACATATAGATCTTTCAACACACGTAACGCTCTATGCTAGCAATGTGAAAACTCCTGAGGTGCATCGCAACTAGATCAATACTGGATTCAGGCAAGGCTACGGCTACTATGTCTTCTGCACTGCGCTTTGAAACCTGTCAGAATAAATGTAATGTTATGTCAATTTTACTAGTATTACTTATATCCGATGATAACTTTCAAAAAATGGAGTAATTTTACAAAAAAAAGTATAATAATTTCCTAAAGCAGTAAATTCTTAAAGTATATATTTCAATGCCAAAAAAGTTTGTATAAGAGAAAAAAAAAACTTGAGAATTTTCATTTATTGTGGTTTTTTTTTTTTGCTACAACTTTTTTAACAATAATACATATTTACAACATTTGCAAAAAAAAAAAAAAAAAAAACATATAGCCGATATAATTCAATCTACTATGAAATTTAATCAAAGCTGATAAGCATTATTATATTTACTATAGAAAACAAATTAATATCAGAATATAAAGTTTTATGAATTATAGCTGTACTTTTAAATATCATAAATAAAAAGAACACGTATAGCAGCTGTTATTCCATATTATGAACTTAATCTACTTCACTGCTTCAATACAAGAAATAACTTATAAAATGTTAACTAAATTGAATGATTCTTAAATATCATATGATTTTGGTGTATAGTCTTTTTGGGATTAATATATAACTGTTGTTTTTGACAAAAAAAATAAATATCAGCTATACCAATTAATGGCCATGACCACCATGGGCATGGGAACCTGGAACTAAAACGGTCTTGTAACATTGACCACATTCAGGACATCTGGCAACTTCTTCAGTGGTTGGTCTTAAGTAGATTAACTCGTGGATGTTCTTTCCTTGGATACCACCACAACCAACGTAGGAGTATGGATCTTGAGATAAGACTGGAATAGGATCTTGTGGAGTACCAATTCTGTTTGGAGTGGATGAACCGAAATCGAAAATATCAATACCAGCCATCTTACCTAACAATTCAAATCTGGCTGGACCAGTGGCTTGTTCGTATTCAGTTGGGACGGTGTTATCTTTTGGACCTGGACCGAATAAATCTTCGCTGCTCTTGATATCGTAGATGGTTTGTTCATATCCGGCTTCCTTCATGAATTGCTTATATTCGGCGATCTTGGCTTCTCTTTCCTTGACGTTTTCAATGATTAAAGTGTTGTATTCTTTGTTGATTTCTTCAGCAGTCTTAGGAACAG
>JAJMDJ010000019.1:0-35996 GCA_030573495.1 Hanseniaspora nectarophila
TTAACAACTTTCTTTTTCACATGGTTGAAGCCATAATCATCATCTTCGTCTGAAGAACTGGATGAGTCACTGACATACTGCTCGTATTTTCTTTTGTTTTGGTTCAAAGAACTCAACTCGCTGTTCATGTTATCAACCAAGTTGTTTGATTGATTTTGTGAGTTGTTAAGCGCATTTCCCACAAGGTTGACATAGTCATTTGTGTTAAAATTCATTTAATGTTTTTGTTGTTGTTTGTTTTTGAGAGAGGTAAAAAGAGGAGAGATATTATCTAATCTTTTATTTAGGTTTATTTTAATTTTTAATTTTTTTTTTTTTTTTAATATTTTCTATATTCTAATTAGAAAACAAATGCTAAAATGGTTTGTTAAAAAGAGAGAGGTATAATATGTTTATTTTCTAAAATAGATATTCTAAAAATGAAACAATTAAAAAAGTTAAAAAAGGGAAAAGATAATACTTGTAAACGTTTTATTGCCAATGAAATGTTATTTATTTTAAAGATTGAAAGAGAAAAACAAATTGGTAGGGTATATCAATGGTTTAATTCTTTTATTATTTCTTTTTTTATTAGTTATGGCCTGTATGGTTTGTTTTTTAATAATAACTTTGGTTGGGTGTTTATTTCTTTTTTTTAAAAGAAAAAGAGTTTATCTCTTGGAAAAACGACAAATCGGTTTTTTTTTTTTGTACAGTCGCCACTTTGGGGAAAAAAAAAAAAAAAAATTGCATGAAAAAAATTTAACTCTAGTCGGATTTAAGAAGTATATATACACACAATTCAACTGAAATCACCTCTTTGAGCCCTTTGTTGAAGCTCATAAACCTCATATCTCTCTTGTTTAGGCAACAGTTCAATCTCCTCCTTGGTCAGCTTCAATAATCTCTTCACCAGCTTCATCTTCTTCTTGTCTATCTTGTCCTGTATGCTGTTTTCATCAGATGCAGCATCAACAACTCCATTCACCTTTGCTTCATTCAACAACTGCTCAAGTTTATTATTGCTCATTATCTTATCAGATGCATTGTCCTTGGCCTTGTCGTTCAATAAGGTTATCTTCTGCTTCAACTCATCAATATTCACAATGTTGTTTTTTTGTAATAACTCTAAAAGCAAAAAACTCAATTGGGGAAACTGTTGCAATAAATTCAATGTTAATCCGTTAACATTATTTGATTCCTGTTTCATCAAGGATAGCAAAAAGTACTGGTTCTTAGGGTCTGACAATTGAGATGAATCGATGTATGTATTAATAAACTTGAATGGGGATTCAATCATGTTCACATCCAAGTCCATCCCAATGTTTTCTCTGTTCACAATGTTTCCATGCATGGTGAAGGTCAAATTACTTGCTTGTGTTGTTTGTTGTCCTTGGATTGATGTATTTTCGGTGTACTCGTTATAATTCAATAGCTTGCCATCAATGTCCTTGTTGAAGTACTCACACTTTAAGTATCTTTTCCCCATTGGCATCTTGTGTAAATTTCTGATACATGATTCAGCACCGTTGATATCAGTGAATGTAATAAAGCAGATCCCCTTTGACTTACCTGTTTGCTGGTCAAACAACAACTGGATGTTCTTTATAGGCTGGATAGCTGTAACCAGTTGCTTAATCTGTTCTTCTGTTTGGTACATGGGGATATAAGACATCTTGACGATATTGCAAGGTGTCCCAAAGTTCCCACCTTCTCCATAGTTAATGTTGTATTTGTTGTTTTGGCTGTTGCTGTAGTGCTCATTCATATTAGAATGGTTCTGTTGGTTGTAATTCATCGTATTGGATGGTTCTGTTTATAATTTCTTGGTGATTGTATTTTTGGGTGGGAAACTTTTATCGCCTAGAGGTATTTCTATATAAGTTTGTGTTAAACCCGAAAAGAAAAATTTTTTTCTTTTTTCCTTTTTCAACACTTTGAAACATTCATAAACAAATCATTAAACACCCCCAAAATACAACATTACCTGTAATAAACACCACATAATGGCTATTGAAATAGGTGAATTGCAACACATTGTCAAGGAAATTGATGTTTTCTCCAAGGGGGATGACCACGAAGGACTTTTAACCCAACTTAAGTACCTTGAAGAGCACTTTGACAATCCAACCAAAGAAAACTTGAAGAAGACCTTGGTTGGTGTTAAATTAAACAAACTACAAAAATCCAGCTCCAACAAAGAAGTATCAGCTCTAGCCAAGAAGCTCGTGTTGTCATGGAAAGAAATCATTCTTAAGAACATCAAAAAACCACAAGCCAAGCCTGAAGCTGAAGAACCAAGCAGTGCCATTGCAGCTGAAACTCCACAACTTGATTTAGTTGAAACACCACCAACAAAGCCTAGAAATGTCAACACCGATAGCATCAGATACGAGTTGTTTGACGGACCAGTTATCAGAAACAATGTCTTGAAGGCCTTCTACAACTGCTTAGCAGCTGAAACATCCTTGCCATCAAACGAAGTCTTTGATATTTGTAAAGAACTTGAAGAACACATATACCAAAACAGCACCAAGGCCACTGGTGTTTACGATGCAAATGCATACACCAATAGATACAGATTGATTTTTTCCAATATGATCTCCAAGAAGAACAAGGCCTTGAAGATAAAACTCTTAAGAAAGAACATATCCTTGGATTGGCTAATGACTTGTGAAGCCAAGGATTTGGCTCCTGAGGAATTGAAGAAACAATTGGCCAAAATCGAAGAAGAAAACTTGTACAATGCCCAAGGTGCCAAGATTGAAAGAGCTGCCACAGATAGATTCCAATGTGGTAAGTGTAAACAAAGAAAGGCTTCTTACTACCAAATGCAAACAAGATCTGCGGATGAACCTTTAACTACATTCGTGGAGTGTTTGAACTGTGGTAACAGATGGAAGTTTTCATAAAAACAAAAATATATAAAAAAACAATTGTTATTACTCTTAAATTAGTATATAAAACTTAATATCATTTATGGTCTTAGATCAAGAAAGATAATAAATCCATCTTGGTAACAATGTGGACTGGGGTCATGTTTTCATCAGTGATGATAGCATTGGAGTTCTTTTCAAAAAAGACGTTCAATTCCTTCAATGGAGTATCCAAGGAAACATCAAAGTATTTCTTCTTACCCTTCTTAATTGGGTTATAAGATGAGATTTCATCAAAGTTATTCAATTTTCTGAAGTCAACGAAACTACCTTCAATGGTCTTTGGAGATTCAGCAGTGGATAGAACCTTCAATAGCTTGGATAAAGTTACAAGACCGATCAACTTGTTACCGGATTTGCTCAAGACTGGTAATTGGTCAAAGCCATTTTCGTTTAATATGGAAACAACCTTGCTGATTGATTCATCTTCATGAACTGAAACAACTGGCTTCAAGTTCAAGTCCTTGACAGTGGCACCCTTGAAGGTATCAATGACAGGCTTCTTGTCGGAACCATGGGTCTTCTTGGCAGTAATAGCTTCAAAGTCTTCATCCCATAAGTCGTTTTGCTTTAACCATTCATCATCAACAAACTTGGTTAGGTAAGATCTGATGGAATCTGGGAAGATAACAACTAAGACATCATCTTCAGTTAATTCAGGGTGGGCGTTACAGTATTCAACCAAAGCTTCGAAGGAAGAACCAGAAGAACCACCAACTAACATACCTTCTTCAGAAATGATTTGTCTGGCGTATTTGAAAGATGGCTTATCAGTGGTCTTGTACCATTCATCAATGTATGATCTTTCCAAGACCTTTGGAATGAAATCATAACCAATACCTTCAACCTTGTAGGAAGTGATTTCGGTCTTGTTCATGGATTCAGGTAAGGCTAAGATGGAACCGTGTGGATCAGCACCAATGATCTTGATGTTTTCATCAACTTGCTTCAAGTATTTGGCAATACCGGTAATAGTACCACCAGTACCAGCACCAGCAACAACACCGTGTAATTTATCGAATAAACCTAAAGTTTCCAATTGCTTATGGATTTCAGAACCAGTACCTTCAAAGTGAGCAAGGGTATTGTTTGGGTTGGTGTACTGGTTCAAGATGATGGAGTTTGGAATTTCTTCGTTCAACTTCTTGGCAACACCCAAGTGAGATTCCGGAGCATCCCAGGCAGCTTCAGTTGGGGTTCTGATGATTTCAGCACCCAAAGCCTTTAAAACAGATACCTTTTCATTGGACATCTTTTCTGGCAAGGTAATAATAACTCTGTAACCCTTGATGGCACCAATCAAAGCCAAACCAATACCAGTGTTACCAGAGGTACCTTCGATAAGAGTGGTCTTAGATGGGTGGATTAAACCCTTCTTTTCAGCATCTTCAATCATCCACTTGGCGATTCTGTCCTTGGTGGAACCACCTGGGTTGTATAGTTCTAATTTACAGTAGACTTGTGGCTTGATACCAAGCATCTTTGGAAGCTTGTTTAACTTTAGCAAAGGGGTTTCACCAACCAAATCTAAAACATTGGTGGAGAAAGAGTGGTTTTGTGGGGTGTTCTTGTTAACAGACATTGTTATGTTAATGAGCTTTTTGGTCCTATCAATGAAGTTTTAATTCAAAAAGATAGATATATAAAGATTCAAAACCAAGAAACACACACACTTTTATCAAGTAATATATTGAAAATTTTTCTTCCATATTTGTTTGTCAAAAAAAAAATAATAATACATCCCTGATAGGGACAAAATAAATAAAACCCCAAGAAAAAAAAGAAAAGTGTGGGAAAAAATAATCAGATGGGGCTATGACCATATTACTATCATCATCACAATTTTTTAAACAGATGTATATACTATATCGTTTGTAGACAACAAAGGCTCGGTTTCTATGTCTTCATCAGCTATGTTCAGCTTCTTCAATTCATCTCTGATTCTCTTGTCATCAGCATACAACACAAAGTGTTGGTATAGGTAGATAAAGTCCCATAGCAAGGTACCTATGGAACCCAACAAAAATGGCAACTCCTTCTGGAAAAAGCCATACTTGTCATTGTTGTCAATGAACTCACATGATGAAAAGATGGATACAGCATATAGAATATTGTGGAAAATAGTACAATAAAACATGTACGGAGATAAGCCATCTGTAGATTTTCTCTTATAAAATTTGTATAATTGAGGTAATCTTGAAGTAAAGTAAAAAATACCACTAAACCAACTTAGGATCAACCCAATTTGGAATAGTTTGTCGGAGTTATCAACAGCACTATCAACGTTCATAATGGCCATAGCATTACTACTTCTTGTGAATAAACCCAAAATCAAAACTCCAATTTTCCCAAATTGGAATTTGCTTGGTTTATGACTAGGTTGGTGGTTTAAGTGTTGGTGGCCAGCTGTGGCTAGCTTGTTTTTATAATAAATACCGTAGTAGTAGTATTGTCCACAGATGATAACATCATTGGACAAGAAGTACAAGGCCAACATAATTTGGAATGGGAGTTGATTGGTGAAAATGGCACCCAAAACAGAGGTTATGTCACCTAGCAACCAGGACCCAATAAGCAATGGAGAGATCCCCTCAACGGACTTGTCGTTGTATGTTTCTATTAGTTGTGGGAATTGGGATATAAGCGACAAAAGAAAGGCGATCCCCCCAGAAACAGATGAGATGTATGATAGATTAGGATTGGTTGCACAGTAGCCAATCGGAACTGAGTAGTTGGTAGAATTGGTAATTTCAAAATTCATATTGGTGTAGATTGGTTTTTTCTTGTTATGTTGCTATCTACCTAGTAGAAGTCAAAAAGATAATAAATAAGAATCAAAATAAACACAACATTCTACCGTTGTAAGAAATGAATCATATTTTTTATATCTCCAAAACTCCTATTTTTTTTTTTAATTTCCCAAAAAAAATATCGCGCTTAAAAAATAAAAAAAAATTGGCCAAAAAAGATGCGTATCGGCTGCAGGAAAAAAAAAAAAAAGGGCCAAAAAAGCGGTATTTGTATTAAATACAGAATTAATATCGGAGTGTACAACCGACGGGAGTTAATTATATAATTACAACTTCTTGTAGTAGCTCTGCCACTTTTGTACAAAGCCTTCCATTGACACATAGTCATCTTCATCCTCATCAGTGCATGAGTACATCCTCATACCCATCAAGTCCAAAGTAACAAGGTTCATGAAGTCTACGCTTTCAACAGTCATCTCACTCAGGTCCTCTTTGCTACTGTTCATTGCAGTCACCTCATTCATCAATTGAGAACTTCTTATGGATGGCTTGCTTGTTAGCTCGGCGAACTGCGATGTTGAGGATGATCTCGATAGGGAAATCGAACTGGTTGGTCTCATGTTCAGTTTTGATAATCTTCTTGGAGAATTCGAGTTGGTGTTCATGTGACTCAGTGTGGAACTTCTACGATTCAGTCCAGAATTATAACTTGTTGATACACCTGATGTCAACAAATCCAAAATTGTTCTGTTACTCAGACCTGACAAGTTGTAGTTCAAAACAGAAATTTCTCTCAACTCATTGAAATCATCATATCCAAAGTGATAGTTCAACAAAATATTCAAGGTCAAGGATATTAAGATCTTGTAGTTGTTCTGGGTATACTTGTTGACCCAGTATGAAACAGCATCCCCTTTGTTTGCCAACTTTTCCTTGTAGTAATCAATGCTGGAGTTGTTCATGGTAATACCATTATTCAAAACAATGGTATCCAATACCCACAAACTCATTTTGTTTGGCAACTTTACCAGTGTTGTTAGGAAATTGTCAAAGTTTAGGTTCTTGCTGGCAAATTCGGCATCAAATCCATATTCAAGCTTCATCATTTGTGATACCAATCCTCTTTTGTTCATGATTCTATCGTTGTACTTCTCCTTAACTACCTTGTTGAAACATATCTTGCTTATTAATTGTTCAATGTCCCATATTTTTTTCACAACATAATTTATTTCGGTTTTGTTTTCCAAAGCATCTATATCATCAAATTGAAGATCAGTCAAACCAAATGATCTCAACAATATCTCAAACAGAACAATCCCGGTTTTCATATCAGATTCAGCATCGTATATCTTCTTTAAATAACACAAATGTAGTAAGAAATCAGGTATATTTTCCTTGACTGTATGCAAGCTGTTTAATTCATTCACCTTGGCATCGTAATGACTCAAAGTATCTTTGATTTCGTTGTGTAAATGAACATCCAAAACCTCACTTTTGTAGTCAATCCCCTTAAAGGTCTTCAACCCCATGGCGGAGTTTTTGAAAATATCAGTTTTGTAAATCTCACTCATCAAAGTCTTGTCATAAACTTCAAGTCTATTGTCCATATTTCCTATGAAGGGGTACTCAAAGATGTTCTTTGTCAAGGTTGTCAAAACACTATTGGAATTCAACATGCTATTGGTTGTGCTTCTAATCAACTTGTTGTTTTTTGTCATCATTTCTGAAACAACATTGCTCAAGTTACTGAACTTCTTATTCAAATTCATCTTATCCAAAGACACATTCGATACAGTTCTATAAATCTCTTGCTCATGCTTATAGTTTTCCTTGGACTCCTTCACTGGCAACCAACTTGGTCTTGAAGAGGATATAGAATTCAATTTTTCCTTTGAGACAAACTTGGCTTCATCAAATCCTTCTTCAGTGGCTTCTCTCAGAACTGATGGTAAATGCTCACTCTCCTGCAGTCTTTCATTCAATTTGTCCTTGTTTTGTTGATCAACTTCAAACAAATAAAGATCTGTCAGCGACAAGGAAGTTTGATTATAACCATCAATCAAGTCTTTTCTGGAAGACACCCCAGGAACTGGAGTGATTGGCATCATGGAGTTCTTTGGAGATACAGATTTATTCTTTGCCATAGGCTTAGATAAATCCGGAGTTTGATTCTTTACCAACTTCTTCTTATTCAAGTTAGTACCAATAATTCCAGTGGTGGAAACAGGAACATTCCATATCAAGTTATTGACGTTATCTGCAGTGTGTGGAATGATATTAAGCTTCTTATTTGGTGGCACGGGAATGTCTGAATGAGCTGATATGCTAGGTGGCTTTGTTGAATAGATATTACCGTGTTTGTAATAGCTCTTTTCATAATTCTCTAGAGAATCATAAACATATTCTTTGTAATAAGCACTATTCTTGACCTTGTTTTTATTTTGCTCCCTTCTGTATCTCAATCTTTGGGAAGGTGTCATTTGATAATATTGCAAGCTGGTTTCACTCATTTTTGGAATTTGTTCATTATCCACCTTGTTTCCGCTGCTATAGCTCTTGACTTTGTTATTGAAAGGCTTTGCATATTGAACATTGTTAGCTTGGAACATGTATCTAGACTTGTTGTTCATATCTGTGGTGTCTATTGTTGTATTGCCTTCTTCAAGAGAATCTGGATATTCTTCATCATCAGATTCTCTTAAAGAAATGTTTTCCTCGTATGGAGGATAAATAACACCCAAGCTGCTTTGAGACTTACTAGTATATAGTTTAGCATCTTTTGTGTCTTCGCCTATTGGGTCTGTAACTGTTGTTGAAGGTTGGCTCTTGTGGGACATCACCAAATGAGAGTTATCAGATGATCCTGTGCTAGTTCTCGTAGGTTCTTGGAATTGCTCTTCTTGTTTATCATTTGTGATTGTGTCTTTGCTAAAATTTAGTTCATTGTCCAAATTTAGTATAGGTGTTTCAGAAGATAGCATATTTATTGAGATGTCTTCTCTATCTTGGTTATCATCAAACAAATCAAAGGATCCTTTTCTTTCTTTGATATCATGAACCATCAGATTCATTGAGGTCATCATGAAGCCATTTTCCCTTCCTGGGGAACGGGCTCTAGGGGGTGATTTGCTTATAGTGTATATGCTACTTGGAGTTTTCTTCATGTTGGTGCTTGATATCAAGTTACCCAAAAAGTTTTCACTTGGTCTCTTGATGGAATCAATGGTCTTGGTGGATCCAACAGATGATAAAGAAACCTTGTCGTTCAACTTTGAATTGTTGATGTTTTTGAAATATTCAATGTCATCATTTGTTACGTTATAGCTGTGGGTTACTGATTTGGCCTTTTCAGGTATTGGTTGCTGTGTGAATTCATTGCTGTTGCTTCTAGATGATAGAAAATCACCTAGATCGTATTGATCAGACATCTATATAATAAAATAAATGGTTTCTGTGTGTGTTTTAAATGTGTGTATTAAGACTGTAGGTCTGTTGGATGAGTTTTTTTAAAGCGTATTTATAAATAGCAGAAGAAAAAAAAAAAGAAAAGTAAAAAAGTATAGGGTAAAGATCAGGGTATCTGAATATTGGTTCTTTTCAAGCTAATGGTTCTTTCAATGGTGATAATTATAAATAAGTACACGTATAATGAATGGTAGAATAATTTAGTGTTTTGTTTTTTGTATTGTATAAATAAACTTGTAAAATAATGATCCACACACACACCATGCTTCTTTTTTTTTTTTTTTTGTTTTGTTTTTTGTCCATAAGAGAAATCGCCCACTAGCACGATTGTGTTATTTTATTTTTTTCCCCTTTCCGTCTTATTTTTGGGCTATTTAATTTCCCCAAAACAGAAATTAAGGTGTGGGTATTAAAAAAATCCATGGTATCCTATTTTTTTTCGTGTCTCACGGAATGTAACAATATTCACATTCTTCACTGGACTCATATATTAATAGATCAAGTTCTAGAACATAAAAAGCCACGTTTCTTTGTTTGTTTATAGTGTAATCTAATCCTTAACCTTATCGTGTTTTTTGTTTTTTGTTATTCATATTTTGTTTTTTTTTTTTTTTTTTTGATCTCTAATATATAATCCACTAGTTCAATGTTTCTTCAAAAATCTTGTATTCAGTTTCTAATAATCCAAATGCTGTTTCATAATCCATAATCAACTGGTTCAAGTCAGTCATCAAAATATCTCTTTGCTCATGCTCTAAGGCATAGTAATAATAATGATCTCTTTCTTCTTCCAACAAATCCTTGATTTCTTCCGCTTCTGGATTTACACCATCCTCTATATCCGTTGCGTCTCCTTCATCTACACCATCCATAGGCTTTGTTTCATTTTCCTTCAAGGCAGGATAATCCAAAAACATTATTCTCATATCAGCAAACTCCTCAATCTTTGGTGTTGTTACTAAAGAACTAGATAAAGTTCTTGATTTGTTGCTGATTCTACGGTTGATGATATTTGTGTTGATAATATGTGTGCTTTCAGCATTTTCTTCTTCATTTCCTAAAATTCCTAGTGAACTTGTGATTGTTGTTCCATTTTCGTGGGAATTAGATGTATTATCTGTGCTTTGACCATGCTTTACACTCATACCATCTCCGTGAAGACTCACAGCAGATAACTTTCTTTCATTCAGTGTTCCGTTGTTGTTGTAATTCTTCAACTCTTCACTGTTCACAGACTCCAACTTGGTGATTGTATTACTACCTGTGTTTCCAAAGTACGTGAAATCATTATTCTTCTTTTCTTGTGAACTACCTACATTGTCAAAGATGGTGACTAATCCTGGTGTCAATCCCGGAGTCTTCAAGCTCATTGTTCCTAATCCAAAGTCAGCACCACCAAATCCATTACCATTCGTATTCTTCTTGCCATCCTCATTAACATCACCATTCTTTTCATCAACTGAATTTGCAGTTGATCCGGCATTTTCGTTATCCTCAATAGAACCACTTCTCTTCTTAACTGCTGAAGCATTATCTTCTTGATCTTCTTCAATAATCCCACTCAGATTATAACTGCCCTTGTCATTACTTAGACTGGATCCATTTGCTTTGGTATCCTCTCCTCCATTTTCATCATGACTCATTTCACTTCTCTTTATATCATTGTTTGTAAACATCATGGACTTTTCTGCTAATGGAGTCATTGCATAAGCTACATTTCCTGGATTGGTTGTATTGAATCCAAATTGGTTCACACTGGTGGAGCTTTGAGATGCACTCAAACCTGAAGACAAATCAATGTTACTCGTGGTTGCAGCTGTATGAGATTGAATAATATGCTTTGGTAATGGCATTTCCAGCTTCAAATTCGGATTGTTCTTCTTGAAGTCCCTTATCAATCTCTTGTTGTTTATGCCAGGGGTTTGACTTGAACTCAAAGATGCCGAAGAAACTTCAGTGCTGTCATCATTACGAATGTTATTGAATGGTTGCAGCAAAGTATTCATTATTTCAGCATTGTTGTTGGCCATTTCAGTCCCTATATTAGGCTTCGATTGTCCACCAACCATACTCAAATTTCTCTTTCTCTTTGGTGAAGGAATAAATGTTGACGATGGGGTCATTGCTGATAATGGTTCATGATAAAAGTTTCTTTGATTTGGAGATGTTATTCTTGAAGAATTCTTCTCTTGAATCAAAGTTGGACTCTTTTTGTTACCGCCATCTTCCAATAAACTCTTTGGATTGTGAATTTGTTGGGATGAGGAAGTATTGATTTTCAAGTCAATTTTAATAGGAGATGTCTTTCCAGTGTTCAAACAAGATGATACTGTTCTAGGTTGTACTAAGTCTTTATTTTTGGCACCTTCTGAAACACTATCCTCTCTACTATAATTATTATTCTCTGAGTTCAACAAAGACGAAGAATTCAAACCTGGATTTTTCAAATAACCCGAAGAAACAGTTCCTCTTCTGTGTATTTCCAAGTTCTTAGATACATTATTAGCATTCTTGGAAAGCACAGCATTCAGGGTTGATGATCTTGATCTAGGTTTGATCTGGGTTGGAATTGATGCCATTGATGGTGTTGTAGCCACTGGTAGTTCATCTGGAATTTCAATCTCAATCACATTGGATTCACCTATAGGTGTACCCACCCCATCTGTGTTCAAAGACAAAGATGAAGAAGTTTTACCTTCTTGAAGATACTTCTTGTTCTTAAGCATATACATTGGATAGTTATCAGGCTTACCCATACCATTGGGGTTTTCAAAGTAAGACTTTTGTTCATGTCCAAAGTAATCAGCCATTGGTGTTGGTGTCATCAATGGTAGTTCCAATTCATTAGGTGGCTTTGCATCCACGTCTTCAAACAATTTCAGCAAACTCATTGGTATCTCAGTAGATTCATTGGTGCTTTGTTTTCCATATGTGACTTTATCACTGATGTCTACCTTCTTTGTGTGTGCCATCTTCGAATCCTTGTCTGTCATAGCAAAGTTATTAGTTGCTCTTGGAACATAATTGTTGCTGTAAATATTAAAACCAGGATTGTTCTTTGTTGTACTGGTATTTTCATGAGCATTTGAGATTCCGCCAGGACTGTTATTAAACTTAAAAGAACTTGAATACTTCAAATTTCCAGTCTTCAAACTTTGCTGGCCTGGCTTGTTTGTCTTTTGTGATGCCATGTGGTAATTATGTGGATGGTATGAATGGTTCACAGAGGCTGGAGCACCTGTTTGTGTATTAAAATAAGAATGTTGTCTACCCATGGTGTGATTTGTTGGGAAATTACCAAATGGTTGTTTTTCATATTCATGATTCTCATCATGCCAATAGTGATCATCAGTTATATTGTTGAAATCAGTCTTGTGAACAGCTTCACTATTGATAGTCTTTAGATCTTGTTCATAACTCTTGTGTGTATCGAAATCCCATTCAAAGTTGTAACTTGAAGCATCATCTTCCTTATCAGGTTCGGAGGTTTCTTCAGGGATTTCCTTCTTTTCAGATTCTGCTCCTGCAAAGGCAGCTCCAAATACATCACTATATGACTTGTCACCCATTGAAGGAGCTAAAGGCATTGGTGTACTTGGTATATTCACAGCATTAGAAGAAGAAATGATTTTATCAAAGTTCTTTGAACCTGATTTGATGATTTTAGCAGACTTTGCTGTGTTTTTGCTCGAAGTCTTATGAGATTTCACTTTATCTTGTTTTTCATCATTGTTTAATGAAGATGGTTCATTATCAACTAATGACATGTTATTCTTATTCTTAATTTTATAGTTATGATATCTTACAATCAAATCTTTGAGTAAAGATACTTTAACTGTACTGTACTTAACAATAAACTGGCTTTTCAAAAGCTCAGTAGCTGATAAACGTTCAAATGGGTTTTCATCCAAACAAAGAGCAACAAACTCCTTTAGATCTGCTGAATATTGTTTCCCCTCAAGTCTTGGAGGCTTATTCTTGGCAATCATTTGCATAGCTCTCATAGCATCGACATCGCAATATGGTGGGTTACCTGTTGCTGATTCAAAGGCTGTAATACCTAAAGACCAGATGTCTGCTTTACTGTCATAAGTTGCACTTTCAGTAATCACTTCTGGAGCCATCCAAAATGGTGTACCAGCAAGACTCTGTCTTTTAGGTCTGGTTTGTGTAAGCTTGGCAGCAACTCCAAAATCACATAGCTTTACTTTTCCGTCGTAACCAATCAAAACATTTGCAGCCTTGATATCTCTATGTATAAGTTTATCATGATGGATTGCTTGAACAGCAAAAAGCAGTTCTCTGAATATAACACTAATCATCTCATCGTTTAAAACTCCTGCCCTCAATAAAGTTCTTAAGGAACCACCGGCACAGTATTCCATAATAATCCACAACTTGGTGTCGTGTAAATAAGATCCGTAATATCTGGTAACATTTTGAATATTTTTTGAACCTGACAAAAACTTAATTTCTTGCTGAACATCCTCGATTTCATCCTCATTTCCGTCTAGATCCAGTACTTTTATGGCATACACATGTTTGGTTTTCACATGGTACCCTTTGTAAACAACACCGAACTTACCTCTACCAATGACTTCTGTTCTTTTGAATATGCTTGCTACATCAGGAGCATTCATCTTGTGTATGTCTCTGGAGATTGACCTGGATGACTTACTCAAATTCAAAGGTTCTTCATTGGTTGCAGCATGTACATTCGGCATTGATGCTGTGGGTATAAGTTTACCTACAGTAGTTGATCTCAATCTTGATTTGATTATATTACCATTTTTTGATAAGTCTCCTTCAGAATGATTATGGTTCCCAACAGGCATAGACATTTGCTTTGGCAATGAAGAGGAAGATTCGTTAATCGAAGACACAGAAGAATCGTTGTTGTTGTTGGATTTCAACGAGAGTAGATTCTTATTGATCACAGCTGTTGTTGAGTTTATTATATTTGATGAATGAGTTTTTGTTAGAGTTGAAAATACACTCTTTGAATTGTTATTTTCATGTTTTTGACTTGCATTAGTATTTTCTGTATTGTGAGATGTTTTGTTTGAAAACGAGTTCAAAGAAAACTTGCTCCCATTTGAAAATAGGTTATGACTGTTATTAGTATCCATGTTTTTGGGGGTGGTTGTTTATTCCAAAAGTTGTCTTTGGATATTGTTGTGTGGTTTATGATGGGGGAATGTGTGTGTGTCTATTTTTTCTTGTTTTTATTTTATTTTTTTTTATGGCTCATTCTCTGTTTATTAAGGACATTTTCTCCTAGTTACCCCGCAACATTATTTTTTTACTTCTTTCGAGTTATTGCCGTTTTGGGAACATCTCACCCAGATAGGAAAACCCTCAGTTTAAGCGCCATTCCAAAAAAAACTGTAGAGTGAAAAGTTTTTTACTTGGAATGAAGATTAATGATGAAAACCAAAACAAATCGTCAATGAATGATCAATCTTATTAGATTATATGGATATAAGGCTGTAAAGCCTAATTTAGTTACTTCTTTCATATACAAAAAAGAACTGACATTTCCAGTGTTTACAAAATGTTACAGCTCAAGAATGATTATTGAACAAACTTCCAAAGACAATGATTTTAGAAATACTCTAAAAACTATGTCTTTACAGGATATTATAGAAAAAACAGTTTTAGAAACTGCTACTGGATCGGATTTCAGTATACGTGAGAGAAAGCATCGTTTGACAGTGATACACCAATTTCTTTCCAAGACCTATGCAAAGGAAAATATTCAATATTTGCTTAATAGAACATACAATTTCGAAAACTACAACTATTTCTCACCCAACACAATGCTTTCAAGATCTTTAGTTATCTACCTTATTATGTTTGACCAAAAAGTATTTTGGAGAGAAGTTAGCAAGACAGCGAAGTACTCAAAGCATACAAAGAAGAACGAATTTATTCATGAATGGATTGTAACGGGACTAAGGTATCATAATGAAGAATTCACCGAAAATGAAGTTTCTATTATACAAAGATTTTTTGAACATAAACTGTCGAACTCAGAGTTTTTGAATTTTTTTGAAATATGCATAAACGAAGGTTATGAGGTTTTGACTGAAAGGGATCTAATGTTTTACTTCGAAAGAATAGTCAATACGAATGATGAAAGTCCTCGTAGAATAGTTGAAAAGGACTTTTTGACTATGAAATCACAATATCTGAAATTCGAAGACATGAATTTCAAAAAAAGTTTAGTGAAGATATTCCCTACAAGTTACTTTACTGCATGTGTTAAATACTTTACATTTAAAATTGATAGAGAAGAAACTGATTTCAAGTTGATTAAATGCCATACGGATTGTGCACAAATGTCATTTGATAAAAAGGTAAAAACCTATACAAAAATCTCTTTAAACGAAATTTTAGATCTTATGAAGTCTCATTATAGCAGTATTAGAGGTAGAATGTTTAGAGTAGTGGTTCCTGAAGCAACTATATTAGATGCTTTTAATAATTTTAATAAAATTCTGGAATATGCTGATGCTCATAAAACCCAATATCAGTATGTTCTCTTTCAAGATTTTATAGCAGAAAGTTTATCGATTTTCTCCAGAATGGATCTGGATGGAGAAAAGTTCCAAATCTTTCAGCACCAATTCATGCCAATCTTTTTGAATTGGATGCTTCATTCTACAAAAAGTGAGAACCATACTATAGAAAGAATAAATACTAGAAGTAAATTGAAAAAGAACATATGGGATATGTTCTTCACCAGTTTTTTGAATATTACACATAACGATACAAAAAAGCTGTTCTTATTTTTAGAAAAATTGGATCCTTCAGTGGTTTTGATGTTGCAAAAGTATGAGTTGTTAAAGTACTTTGATTATGCACCAAGCAAGGAGTTTATAGTCAAGGCTGAGCAATATTTTGCAGAACAAAAACTACACCCTGAAAGACCATTCCTTGATTTGATGACGGAAAATATAGCAAACGAGGAATTTTTGGCTTCATTCTATTACAATGTATGCATCCCTTTAGTACAAGATACTGTTGGGTTCAGAGATTTGTATTACGAATACTGCGTTAATAGAGACAAGTATTTTACTACTCCTGATAGAGATATTATAGGGTGTGCCTTTGTGGATTATGCCTTAGTCGAGCTGAACAGTTATTGGATAGCCTTTTTTATAGCAAGAACACAGTATTACAAGCCTGTTGAAGCCCAAAACTTGGGTCCTGGTAATCCAGTGCTTTATCTCTTAAACCATGTCAAGTTTATTTTGCCGCAAACAACCCGAAAATTAAAGTTAGCGAAGTTCCATAGATATACAAACAATATAACCAGATGCATTAATATATCAGGTAACAAATTAGATGGGTTTCTTGTTCTAGCTTTTATTGAAAAGGCTTATAAATTGCGTCTTTGGAAAGCTGTTGAAAAGTGGTATTTAGTGAGTTGCTCTAAGCAAAATAGAATTGAGTATTCATCTGTGTTGGATGAGTTTGTGAACACTGATATCTTTGAGTATATTTGCAAAAATAACCTACCGATTCTGCAAAGCAATCCTTACTTGGTTGATTTTTCAAATAGATACAGTACATTGTTCTCTTCAAATAAAAAGGATGTATTGAAACAAACTGAATTTGAGTTGGCCACAGAAAAGACACTTGAAAGGATGAAAAAAGAAGAGGAAAAGAAAAAAGCTGAAGAAATGGAAAAACAAGCAGTTTTGGAATCAGCCAAAGAAGCCAGTTTATTGCAAAGCAACTCAATAGTAGACTCAACTGTTAGGGTAGGTGACCTGTTAAGTAAAATAAACATAGACAGTGTTGATATGTTTAAAAACGAAGAGAAGAACTATAGTGCTCCTGCTGAAGTTTCTCTTTTAAAGCATGTTAATGATTTTAATTATCATCATGAGGGTAGCAATAGTGAAAAAGCAAATACCGCTGTTGAGTCGTGTTTTGTTATATTTAGATCTTTGATTGATCATGTAATACAAAGAGATGCCAAGGCAACAGCCAGAGATTATGCAGATGAAGAATCCATACAACAGGTGAGAGATGATAGAAAGAAAAGAGCAGATATCAAGAAGAAGAATATGGTGGATAGATATAAATATAAGTCCAATTAGATACTGTCTTTTGGTATTTGTATATACAAATAGTTGTTATAATTGTTAATGAATAACTTCATTGTTTGATGAAGTGATTACGAAAATCTGATTTATTCCAAAGACGTGTGTTCTTTTTCTTACTTTGTTTTTTTTTTTTCACTCAAGAATCTCTTGCCTCTGATATTTTGTTTTTTTCAGAATTTATACAATGAGATGAAGTTACAAAAACCGAAAGACATATACCATATCATAAACAATGTTGTTTTTTGTATATATTTGTGTGCTGATACAAGGTCTGGGTTTTACTTTGGCCAAACCGAGCAAAGTCAATAATGCTTTGCTATCTAATTCCAATTTCCTGAAATATTACCATCCTATTAACAAAACACATATCAAATCAAATGATTTTAAAAACCACTTGATCAATACATTTGATACATGTACCTGGGATGCTCTAGTTATAGCAAATATACCTGGTTTGAGTTGGGAACATTACCATGAATACGAGGGTGTGTTCAAAAACCTTCAAAAGCTTTTGGAAAGATCAGGTACAATTGATCAGTACCCTTCTGTGTCAGACCTAGGTTCTCTTGGTAACTCAAAGCTAATGAATGATGTTTTGTGGACTGTTGAAAAGAAGTGTAAAGTTCTTGAGGAAAACTCATTATACATTGTGGGGAATACCACCCTTGAAGGGTTTGAACACTATGTTGATACAAATAAAAGAGTGATTGCCATTGAGTATGCCAAGGATTTCTTATCTATAGATGAAGATGAGCTTACAAGCGATGGCGGTGATATTGAAGATAGACTGATGATCATTGATGATGAACTTGGGAAGATCTTTGGTGCAATTCCATCTCCAAGAACAAGTTTATTGATCTTAGGATCACATGAAATCTCAGGCAACACAACTGATATTTTTGAAAGACTGTTTAATAAAAATAAGCAAGATATATCAGAGAATAACTTGTCCAAGTTTAGTGAAAAGAAGAAACAACAAGCTATAAACAAGAGAGGAAAGTTTGACACTTTCAGACCCAGATTTGTGAGTGAAGATGACAACGCGGGCATGTTGTTGAATGAAATCAAAGCAGAGGTTATTCATTTCTATGAAGAGAATAAGAAAATTGTAGAGATGGCTGGTGCTGGTGTCTTTGGATTGATAATAATTATATTGTTTTTTACATAGATTTATGATACAGTGCTTTTTGATGAATTTGCACGTGATTTGACGAGATTTCGTTATTAATATTTTCCCAACTATTTTTTTGTTTTTTTTGGCAACCTTCACTGGTGGTTTATTTTACAATCTAAAAACAGTACTTTATCTTTTACAAGAAGAGTATTGCTTATCGCATGACCAAAAAAAAAATTAAACTAATATATATATTGTCACCTATGGAAAATAATAAAACTGATTTATTTACAGACTTCCCAGAGTTTGATGCATTGCTCAGCAAGCTATCTCATGTGCTCTTTGATGTTAACGGAGATATTTCCACTTTACAACAGTTTTTGGAAACTTTGGAAGATGGTTTAGCAACCGGAAACAGTGTAAACAAAATTCTAACTAAATCAGTAAATAATATTGAATCTATTACAAAGAAAATGAAAGTTTTAAAGAGTGCTTTGGATGAACTTCTTAAAATAGACAGATCCGAGATAAACAACCAAAGACTTATATCCAGAGATAAAATTGTTCGTGATGTAGATTTCTCCGTAAAGGAATTCAAAAAATGTCAACAAAGATTAAAAGACTTTGATGAAAAGTTAGCTGAAGAAAACAAATCAGCCCTTTTGCAAGAGGAAGAAACAGGTCCTATAAGCTTAGGTCTTGACAGTGCTAACTTATCATCTAATTACAATAAAATGGAAATGATAGTTGAGAGGCAAGCGCAATCGGATAGTACTTACCAAAATAACTTGTATGAACAGAGAAATGCTGAGATTGAACGGATTCAATCTAATATTCAGGATGTTAATACAATTTTCAAAGACTTGAGTGCAATGGTTCTAGAGCAAGGTCAAATGGTGGATACAATTGAGTCCAATATGTACAGTGTTGAGACTAATACCCAAATGGGATCACATGAGTTGACAAAGGCATATGAATACCAAAAGAAGAAATCCAAGTGTATGTTCTATTTCTTTTTCTCTTTATTGATGATATTTTTATTGATGATATTGGCTACATTTTAAATTTATTATATATCTATATTTAAATAAGAAAAATCATTCAGATAATGTCCAAATATTTACAGATCCATCGTCACCGGCTGTTGCCAATGTATTTTCATTGATCCAGATAACACAATTTACTTCGTATTCTTTATGGGCATCAAAGAATTCAGCAACTATATCCCATTCGGCGGTACCTCTTTGGCCCTTTTCTTTATAAACAACCAACTTACCATCAGCTCCAGTAGATGCAATAAGCCCGTTCTTTTCGTTCCAAGCACAGCTGTATATTTGTCTGGAATGGCCGAAATCAGGGAGTTGACTTTGAACTTCCCACATTTGTCCTTCGTTGTCATCAGTTCCATCATGTATCATTTCCCAAACCTTTAGGGTAGAGTCATCAGAGCATGTGACTAATCTTGTAGAGTCGCTGTCTAACCCAGCTTCAAATGCAGAGCACCAGACTGTACCTTCATGTCCTTCCAAACTAGCAACACATTCCCAATCATCTTCGTATGGAATGTATATTTTGATGGTATCATCGTATGATGAGGTTGCTAGCATCAATTGTTCAGGGTGCCAAGCAACATTCTTAATATCTTGGTCATGCTCTTGTAAAACAGCTACACACTCAAACTCTTCACTATACTCATCAGCTTCCCAGATCCAAACACTCTTATCACGAGAACAAGTTGCCAAGTATTTTCCGTTGTGTGACCACTGGCATGATTTGACTTCATTTTCATGACCTTCAATCAAAGCCAAAAGCTCAAAATCCGAATCAGTAGGTTCTTTACCCCAAATGGAGGTTGTTGTATCAAATGATGAAGATGCCAATATTAGCTGGTTGTTAAGGGTATTAGGTCTCCAAGAAACAGATGAAATGGTCTTTCTGTGAACTGATGAGTCCAATGTTTCGTACAAGTCATAATTGTCAGAAGTTAAGGAGTATATCTTGACATGTTTGTCGGTGGAACCAGATGCTAGTAATAGAGGCTGGCCAGTGATTTCATTTTTCTTTACACTCAATGACCAAGCAGAGTCATCATGAGCGGCAATAGATTTTTTAAGATTTAGTTTCATATTTTTGGGTTTTGATATTTTTTTTTCTATGTATATTAAGCTATACAAACAGTTTCTTTCTTTTGTTGGTGTTAATCAAAATTCATTACAAATATTAACATAACTTTTATATGCTAATTTTCATTTTTTTTTTTTTTTGAAATTTTTAAAATTGAAAAAAATGTGTGAGATAATTAGGAGCGATATTTTTTTTTTTAAAAAGAAAACTCGATGCAAGTCACGAGGACAATTTTAAATTTTGAAAGCATCGCTTACTTTCTTTTTGAATTTATAAAATTCATGTTTAAACCAACAACATAACACAATATGTTTTTCAAGAGACTTTTTACTAATAAAGCTACAGGCACGGTTAGTCTGTTTAAGCTTGGGTTGGTTTCAGCAGCTGTCACCACTCCTATTGCTATGCTTGCAAGCCCTATTGCTGCTTACTTGGAAGAACAATCCAAAATTGAACTATCAAACAACCACTTTGTGAAGTATAAGATTTCATGGAGACAATTTATAGACAAGGACCATTATCTAATGGAAATTGAGCCTTTGAAAAAGCAAAAGACAAATCTATGGAAAGAACATGCTTACAAGAGCTTATGGTCCATCCAAGTCAAACAACCTCAAATACATGTCGTAAGGCATTATACTCCTTTGCCATTAAAGCATGTTGAAACAGAAGATGGCAGCATTCAATTAAACGTACTAAAAGACGGTGATGATAGTGGAAAGATGATGTTTTACATAAAGAAATACGACAACGGAGAAGTCGCCAGATGGATGAGCAAGTTGCCAATTGGGAATGAAATTGAAATACGTGGTCCTTATGTTGATTACCAGTTCCCAGATGCACCAAAAGATGAAATATGTTTGGACAGAAAGTTTTTAAACAACGAGGATATATCCAGCACCCCATCTATTTCTAAATACAAGCCATTTGATGTCAGCTTCTTTACTGGTGGTACAGGTATAGTCACCCCTCTTCAACTGATGCTTACAGAAGATCCTTTCAAAGGCAAAATAAGAATCATACACGCTTGTAATAACTACCAAAAGGAGTTGCAGCATTTGATTCCATTAATAGACAAATTGAAAAGACACAATAGACTTGAGATGCACTACTTTGAGGATTTCAGAAACGAACTGAAGAAAAAGAAAACTTTGAATGGTATAGTGAAAGGTCCGCATGCATTTGAAGCTTTAGATATCCCTAATACAGATGGATCTGAGAATAAACCTGTTGAGCCAGTGGTCAGCTTTGTTGTTGGTCCTGAAAGCTTCATTGCGGATATCTGTGGTCCTAAGTATGACTTGAATCAAGGTCCAGTCACAGGTTATTTAAAAGAAAGAGGCTGGGACAATGATACTGTATATAAGTTATCCTAAACAACGTTTTATATTTACCTGTTTAGTGATGAACCCATTTTTTTTTTTTTCAAATATCCGCTTATACTTTAAACTCTTTAATGCCGTGTATTGCAAATAAGGATTTTTTGTTTTTTTTTTTTTTTTGAAAATATGTCATAGATTACAGAGACCAAAATATCACAGCACCAATCCATACATCAATAATGCTTGCTAAAAGTGCATTGCTAAAAAAAAGCATTAACCTAAATTCAAAATGCCTTAAATCAACACTTCACCTTGGATACAAAATTGATAGTTCCATCTTGAAAAAAAACCAAACAGTATTCAGTTTGATTCAACCAACTGGTACAATGCATTTGGGTAACTACCTAGGTGCTGTTTCATCATGGGCAGAACTCTCTAGACTAAAAAGTGATGACTCACAAAAGTTGATCTTTGGATTGGCTGACTTGCATGCCATCACCAACAAGCACCCAGTTGCAAAGGATTTTATTGCTAACAAAATGGATACATTAGCTCATTTGATTGCATTTGGTGTTGATCCAGAAAAATGCTGCTTGTACATACAATCAGATGTTAAAGAACATGCTGAATTATCTTGGTATTTAAGCACTTTCACAAATATAGGGTCTCTAGCGAGAATGACTCAATGGAAATCCAAATCCGGACAGGATGAAACCTCTTCCAATAACAAGATTTCAACCCTTCAATCTGAATATTCCCTTGGTCTGTTCTCATACCCTGTTTTGCAAGCTGCTGATGTTTTACTTTATAACCCTGATTTTGTTCCTGTTGGTGAAGACCAGACTCAGCATTTAGAACTAACCCAAACATTGGCTAAAAAGTTTAACCATAATTACAAGTCACAAATTTTCAAATATCCAAGAATCATGACAACACCAGCAAAGAAGATTTACAGTTTGAAAGATGTAAGTAAAAAAATGTCAAAGTCCGACCCTAGTAAAGTTGCTTGTATATACTTGTCTGATACAAATGAAGAGATAAGATTAAAAATTAAGAAGGCTACTACTGACTCGATTGTCGGAGAACCATTCAAGTTTGATCCCGAGAACAGACCTGGTGTTTCCAACTTGATCAACATAGTTGCTGGTATTCAAAGAAAGGAGATTTCTGAAGTTGAAAAAGACATGGAAAACTTGAAGAGTCATTCTGAACTAAAGACATTTGTGTCAGATGCCATTGTTGAGTGGATTTCCGAACCTAGAGCAAAATACCAGGCTATTCGTCAAGACACTGAATACTTGAAGAGTGTTGCCTTAAAGGGTGAGATAGAGGCAAGAAAGATTGCCAGTGAAAATATGAAAAAAATCAGAGCTGTTCTAGGTTTCAACTAATTAATATTCCTGTATATAGTTTCCTGTTATTATTGTAAGTTGTCTGAATACATTCTAGCTGTTTTTATAGCTTCAGCTGTTCCAACTTGATATACTGCAGCAATTGACATTCTTAGCAAATCATGTTTCTTATACGGACCTATTTTATCTCCATCTTCAATGTCGAATAACCCATCAAAGAGCTCTTGAAGCATTGTTATTAGTCCAAATTCAGCCAAAGTGCTGCTTATCACAATCAAAGTATCTTGATACTCCTCGAATTCCTCAAACTTTTTGTAAACATACAGTTTGTTGAATAAATGCGCCATTGAGGCAGATTGTTCCAAGTTTTCAAAACCTTCTTTAAACAACATGGTCTTGGTGAAGTTTTGTATAAGCTTTGTTTGGCCTTTTCTCTTCAACTCCTCATTGGTTTTGAATTCCAACATCTTCATTATGGATTGTTTTTGGGTGTTAGAATTCGATAGCATACCAGATTTGGTATTACTGGCATCCCAGTGTTTTGATGAGTATGCCCACCAACTATCATTGATCAAGCTCCATGACTGCATCATTCTGTCGTATAGGTACGAGTCACCATTGCTCAAAGTGATCAAACTAACACCGTTTTTTGTTACACTAACACTTGTGATGTTTTCCGCTCTTGAAAGAACATCATTGGCAGTTCTCAAAGATGGCGACAGTATTGGATACACCGATGCCACTGGGTGAGCTAGTTCCATTTTTTCCACATTCCAGCAATACAACTCACCAACACAGGTCAAACAAACCAAGAAGTTTCCTGCTGATTCCAGCATGGAAATAGGAACTCCCAACATCAAAGGTTGCTCCAGTCTTCTTCCTGTTTGAGAAGAGCATATGTATATGATTCCATTTTCTGTGGCATAGGCAAAGAACGATGGCGTTCCGGTGATCAAGGAAATACTTGTTGGTAAGAATTGTGCTTCTGAAGGATGGATGTCGTCTTCCTTGTCCCCAACATTCTTTAAGAACAACTTGGTTGGGTTCTGGTCATTGGATGTCTTGTTTAACACATTTATTGAGTATTCGTCTTTAATAGTGACTTGGAACGCACTTCTTATCTTTGGTACTGATATTCTTACCTTAGAGAAGGCCAATACAGGATTCAAGGTATAGTCATCTAGTACATTCAGAAGTTCCAACTCCTTCTTTTGTTTTTTGGCTAATGGCTTCAAGCCTGTTTCATCTTCTGGAGGTGTTATTCTTTTAAGGCTTTTAGGAACTACATGTGTAGGCACATGGAATTTCATTGTTGCTGAATCAGAAGCTGGTATTTCAGATTCTAAACCCTGTGGAGTATTAGTAATACTGCTTTCTTTGGTCTTTTCAGGTGTTGGGTCTATGCTTATCAGATTGGAAATGGAGATTCTATCATTTGTTGATGACTGCTTTGGAGTTATTGTGCTTTTTTTCACTTCCAATTCCAGGCTTCTTATATTTTCTTCTGAATCATGTGCATCATGGTAGACAGAATCTTCAAATTTAGTAAAAGCATCGTCGATTTTCTCCATGAACACGTTTTCTGATGATTCTTCCTTTGAAGGCTCATCTGCTTCAAAGGACAGCTGCTTTTGAGCTGATTGAGGCTTATTTGGTGATAGTGACATCTTCTTTCCAAAGAAATCTGTCATTGTCTTCTGGCCGGACAATGGTGTTTTTGCAGTATCTAACTTTACTGGTGATTCAATATCATCTAGAGAAATCGGATCTTCAAATGATCCTCTTCCAATCAATGTTTTTGGTTTCTCAAATGCAAGATTTTTCTTTTTAAATGTGATTACATCTGCATTTAAGAATACATCTTTATCCTCACTTGTGTTAACCATTTCAGCTGTTGACAAAAACTTCTTTAGAGACAAAGATATTATGAATTTTCCAGGTGTTGCCAAGAACAGCACCCTGTTGTCTGCGGACCATATCACCTTTGTAACTTGAACTTGTTTCAATTGTTTTATGTCGACTTCTTTGTTTGCAACAAAAAGAGAAAGTTTTTGTTCAGGAGTGATTAAAGCAAATGATGGTATGATTTCGTTGTTGTATTTCAAAGAAGAACCTATGATTATATCTTTAACACCTTTGTTTATACCAGCATAAAAGAAGGAATTGTTGGAGTCTTGTGTGGACACAATTCCAATTCCGCTCTCTTTGTTATCAGCATCACTCATGTCTAGTATTGAAATATAATCATTTTTAGAGTTACAATCCAAAGGTTTAAAGCTAATAGAGTGTTTGCTCAAATCATAATCTTTAAAAGGTACCATTTCGTTTTCTTCGGTGCAAGTAAATACCTGTATTTTGCCATTTTGACATCCGAATGCTATCAAAAAGCTGTTTTCATTTTTTACCTTTGTAAACAAGATAGAACACGGATTTATGAGTTTAGTTGGTATTTCAATATTCCGCACAGATCTATTAGAATCAACACTCCGCAAATCTATACTAGAATCATCATTAAACTCTTGAATAATCAAATAGTACTCATTTGGTTTGCTGATGAGCCAAACTCTTTGATTTGATATGGCAAAGTCTATTAACTCATGGGATTCCTCCAAGAAAAATATATCACATAGTGTGATGGAAGCATCTGTTATAACACCTTCTTTATGTATGAAACCAATACTTAGTGAAACAGCCCATCTCTCAAATGACATGACAAAAAAACTGGTGTATGATGTTTCGGTTATTTTCACATTTGATTCAAAGGTGATGCTTTTCAGAGCACCGGCTTCGTCACCATTATCATCAAAATATTCTTTAATACTGTTGTAGTTCAAAATATTAGCAGGTTTGTCAAATTTGTTGGTGTTGATATCATAGTTTGTGATTGAGAACTCGTATGTGTTTGAGTAGCACAGAAGAGATTGAATGTTTGCATTAATTGTTGGCATACGCACCAAGCCATCGCTGTCAACAATTAAATTCGTATAATTGATTGAATCAACAAAAATGTCCATTATCTATAATATTAAATGGTTTCTTTAAGTATCCTATCTCTAATACCATAAAACATTAGTTAAAGTGTGAAGAAAATCATAATCACTGACGCGGTTGTTTGCTACCAAGTCATTTTCCCAAAACCAAAAAAAAACACACACACACACAAGGGATAAAAATTTTCTAAGGCAGCAATATTCTGAGTTTCGTGAATCTCATATTTTTTTTTTAATTACAAGATAGTGCTTGATAAACACCAAAACAAACACCCCTAAGGACACTTCATTTGATATTAAACAAAAGAACTTCTTTATTTTTTTGATCTGTTTTTTCTTACGAATAATACACATAAAATAAATAGCAAGATGTCCGAAGACAACTCCGATATGATCATATCAGACAGTGACTCCAATTCAGAAGAATCCATTCAAGACTTAAATTGGATACAAACATTTTTGGAAAAACCAGGAAACCAGGTATTTGTTGAAATCCACATGCAATACCTAACTGATAGATTCAACCTGGTTGGTTTGAACAAGTACTGCTCTGAAAAGATGAGCACCATGTTAAAGCTTATGACCGATGACATTGACTTCTTACGTGGAGAATACAGCTCCATGCCCAGCATTGAAAGAAAGATGTTAGACAGGGAATGTGCCAAGTTATATGGATTGATCCATGCAAGATACATTTTGACATACCAAGGACAATATGATATGATGACCTTGTACTCAGAAAACATATTCGGGAAGTGTCCAAGAAGTGCATGCACAGGCAAGCCATTGTTACCAATGGGTCTTTATGATATTCCAGAACAAGACAGCTTCAAGCTTTATTGTCCATGTTGTGAAGATGTCTACCGTCCAGCACACATAACCCAAGGATTGGAGCAATTTTCAGGTTTCAATGGGTCTGTGTTGAGTGAATACAAGAGATACCAACAAGCCTTTGAGTATCCTGTTGAAAAGCACTTGACTTTAAGAGATAGTGAACTACCTTTAGGAAAGAACCTTGACAGCGAGGGAGATGACTTGAATATAATCAATCAAGTACTAAAGTTCAACCCAAACATTGATGGGGCATACTTTGGAACAACCTTCCCACACTTCTTCTTGATGCAATATCCAAATGTAGTATCTGCTGAAGAAAAGCCGAAACAAAGATTCATACCAACTATTTATAACTTTGACCTGCACTACAACAGCCAGATCTTGAGATACCAGGAACTGAAGAGACAGCAGCTGGAGGACAAGCTGAATAAGGAGTATGATACCAAGCTGATAAAAACCAAGACCAAGAAGATATTCACAAGCAAGACCAAAATGTACACATGATTAATCTTCTGTGGGGGTTTCTGTAGGGAATGTGTATTTTTTCCGTCCAACGGAAAACACCAAAAAAAAAAAATATGACGATATGGAGTAAAAAATAAAAGGGGGGATGGGAGAATACACATCTAATGCTGAGAGTCTAGAAGATATATATATATAACGTTTTTTTTTGTTTAGTGTAGTTTACTTTTATTATTATTTTATAAGACACTGACAGCAAACTTTATACTAATCGACCATATATAACAAAGAGTACTTACAGTTTTTGTTTTTTTTTTAATAATATATTAAAAACCATACAAGTTTACTCCAGTTTTTTTAAAATGCCTGCCAGTGATCTCCCACCAGCTGGTATTCCTAGCATCAACCCTGCTATTCAAAATAATACAAACAACAATGTTCCTTTGCCAAGCATCAACATCAAAAGCAAGGACTTCATTAACGCTCCAGAAGAGTACAACATAAGAGCAAGAAACGAAATCAAAGAAAAACTGTTCAACTCATTTGATAGCAAAGCCGAAAATAGCAGCATTTACAACCCAAGAGGGTCGACAGGCAGCAGATCAAGAAAATCTAGTATTTCTTACAGATTGCCAAGTGCTGGGTCTGTTAGAAGTAATAAATTCTTGCAAACATCGAACAGAAGTTATGTGTCTCATAATTTGAGTGAGATAAGTTCTTTGAACAGTCATGCTAATGCTTCCAATGTCAGCAGCAGCTTATCTTCAAACAACAACCATTACTTTATACAAGCCAATATGAAATCCAAAAATGAGCAGTATGACAATGGAATGACAAACATCTACTTGAAGGATGCCTTGCCTATGAACTTCAATGATTATTACTTTCCGGAGAATTTGATGGACAAAAGCCAATTGCTCCCTAACGGAAGACCAAAGTTCTCACATAGACCTGGTTTGGTTGATTGGAACCTGAATGACTTAAGATCATTGTTAATAGTTGATCAACTAAGAAACGAGTGGTTTGGGAAGTTGCCAACCATATACCCTGAAGAAATCGTAATCACAAATCCCAAAAACGGTGTAAGAGAAAAACAAAACATAAACTTCAAGATTGTTGTGTTGCCATTGAACAGCGATGACAATACCATTGTCAATACCCTGGCATATTCAGATCTGTACTTTGAACATGGTCTGGATCCACACTTTAAGGTTATGACCGCCAAGTATATTGTTCAAAATGCTAGAAAAAAATACTCACAATTACACGGCCCAAATAGTGTTCACTTCAATATGTTGCTGAGCAAACCTGAATGGAGAAATATTATAGACAACTACTTGTTAAACATAGGTGTTGAAGCCCAGTGCAGATTGGAGTTTAAGATAAAATGTAAAGAATACAAGAAATGGAAACAAGAACAATTACTCGCTCAAAATAAGTCCCAACCAACAGATGGTGCTATTACCATCACAAAAGAAGAAAAGGCCTTGCTGTGGCAACAGATCCAAAAGGATGTGTACAACAGAGTTGGGCTTGATTGGCAGCCAGACACATTTTAGTATATATATATATCTTATTCAGATTAGCTGAAGTTGTAATATTACCCATTTGGATTATTAATTAAATATTTTTGTTTTGTTTAAGTCTGGTCACATGACGTGTGTCAATTTTTTTTCCTTTCTTTTTTTTTGTCGACACCAGAATTTTCATGCTTGTGAAAGTGTTTTAAGGTGTGTTTCTTCAAAACGTCATTAAATCAGAGTTAATATCAACAAAAACATTGTTATAAACTCACCAAACAAATATAACACTTTTTTTTTGTTGCTCTATAATATGTCTACTGAAGAAGCTGTCAAAACACCTGTCAAGGAAACCCCGGAAGAACTGATTTCTGACTTGAAGATCAGTGAAAAAAAGGAAGAACCTGAAACCAACTTGGTTCAACCTGAATATGAAGTTCAAATCAAGTTGGCTGATCAACAAGCTGATCCAAACTCTCCATTGTACTCTGCCAAGTCCTTTGAAGACTTGGACTTGAAGCCGGAATTATTAAAGGGTCTGTACAGCATGAAGTTTTTGAAACCATCCAAGGTCCAAGAAAAGGCCTTGCCTTTGTTATTAAAGACTCCACCTACAAACATGATTGCCCAATCCCAATCAGGTACTGGTAAGACCGCTGCCTTTGCCTTGGCCATGTTGTCCAGAGTTGATGAATCTTTAGGTGATGTTCCACAATGTGTTTGTTTGTCTCCAACAAGAGAATTGGCCAGACAAACTCTTGAAGTCATACAAGAAATGGGTAAGTACACCAAGACCACATATGGTTTGATTGTTCCCGAAGCATTCCCAAAGAGCACCAAGATCACAAGCAATATCATTGTTGGTACTCCAGGTACTGTATTTGATTTGATCAAGAGAAAGTTGTTGGATGTCAAGAAAATCAAGTGCTATGTTTTGGATGAAGCTGAATCCATGTTGCAACTTTCTGGTCTAGGTGACCAATGTTTGAGAATCAAGAAGTTCTTACCAGCTACCTGTCAATTGGTTCTATTCTCTGCTACCTTTGATGACAACACCAGAGCTTATTGTAAAAAAGTTGTTCCTAATGCCAACAGTCTGGAATTGAAGAGAAACGAAGTCAATGTCAAGGCCATTAGACAATGCTACATTGATTGCAAAAACGATGTTGCCAAGAAGGAATACTTAAGCAAGATCTTTGGTGTTATGACCATTGCTTCTTGTATTATCTTTGTTGCCAGAAAAGAAACTGCCAATGATTTATTCTTCTTCATGAAGGAAAACAACCACAAGGTTTCCATTCTACATTCGGACTTGGAAAACAAGGAAAGAGATATTTTGATGGATAAGTTCAGAAAAGGTGAATCTAAGGTCTTGATCACTACAAATGTCTTGGCCAGAGGTATAGATATTCCATCTGTTTCCTTGGTAGTCAATTATGACTTGCCAACCATGCCAAACCCACAAAATAAAAACATGTACATAGCTGATCCATCCACGTATGTCCATAGAATTGGTAGAACCGGTAGATTTGGTAGACCAGGTGTTGCTGTATCTTTTGTATCAGATGCTGCTTCCAAGAAGGTTCTTCAAGATATTGAGTCTTATTACCCGGACATTGAAATCAAGCAATTGCCAACTGATGATATCGATGGTTTAGAAAAGATGGTCAAGAACTTATTCAAGTAATTATATATATATATGCTGTTAATCATGATGTTGATAAAAGACTTGTTGTGGTATCATACGTGGAATGTTAAAGCCAACTTTTACCAACTGTGCTTTTTTTTGTTGCTGCTTATCCCCTCCTAAAACGATATAATTCCTAATCTGACATGTGTGCATTTTTTTTTTTTTTTTTTTGAGATTTTTTTGAGGGAATTATACAACTCCTCCCCTTTATATTTTTTTTTACATAAATTTTTATTCTTAATGTTAATCATTTCTTCTTTGTTAATACATCAAGTAAACCAACCCTAAAAATATTCATATATAACACAAAATGGACTGTGCCAAAATCGTCAACATCATCATCGCTATCTTCATCCCACCTTTAGCCGTCTTCTTGGTTAGAGACTGTACCAGAGATTTCTTCATCAACTTAATCTTAACCATCTTCTTCTTCTTCCCAGGTATGTTGCATGCTTTATACATAGTCTTAAGCGATTAAGTAACTTTTCAGCTATCTTAAAACACACATACATAATAAGGATGATGAAAAATTTAATGAAGTCATTTACATGACTTGTGGGAGTTTTTTCTAGTCATTGAGCCCACACATAGTAGTAATAAATGGATTGAATCCATGTACTAGATCTTTAATATATATCAATGTATCATTATATATTAAAAAAAGAAGTAAAAATAAATAAAATAATAATATACATTATTTTATGAATGTCAACGAGATGAGTCTTTTTTTGCTATTACATGTGCAATCAAAGAACAAAAAAATTAAAGCATAAATTAATGTTACCTAAATTATATATACCATAGTCAGCGACTACTGTTCAGGGCTGTATTTACATGCATCTATTAACATTAAACAAGGGGTGTTAGTAATTGTATAAGATATCCGAAGATCTTTTTTTTTTTTTTTCCTATATTTTCATATTTCTTATTGTATCTTCTTTTTGATTTATAATTGAGGAACAATCAATTCAGCAGCTTCAGACTTGACAATGATGGCACCAACAGCAAAGAACAAGGCATGAGTGGCCAATGTACCTATTGGAGAGTCCTTTAATAGAGTCAAAGTTTCTATGGACTTAGAGATGAAGGATTGGTTTTCTGGGGCACCGGTAGCTTGGAAATTCATTATATGTGTGTATGAGTATTATGTTTTTGTTAAAATAAGGGATTTAATTCAGTAAAGTGTATTATATTCCTGGTTTATTGTGCTAAGAGTTTTGTTACTTGAATCAATGAAGTGTGTCGACGTAATGAAAAAAATCTGTTCATGAAGAAGAAGAAAAAAAAAAAAAAATTTTTTTTTTCTGCCATTCAGAAATCGACAGGAATATTCTTTTTTTCAAAGCAGGGTAAAAGTATATTCATGGTTTGTTATGTCCGGTATATTATTACACAAACGAATGACTTCACAGTTTGTATAAATACCATGTATAGTTGGAACAGCCACCTTTATTAGATAAAAATAATAAACTTCTTAATTTGATTTTCATTTTATTGTTGTGATATATATACATGATTGAAAATTGGGTATGAATAAACATACACAGGCAAAGGGAAGGAATAAGTCCATTTTATGATACTCCTTACCATTCCTCATAGATGACGCTTTATACAGATATATATTCTCCGATATCATTAATATATAATATTAAAACTGTGCTTATTCTGACTTTATATCAGCTTCTATGCATAAAAACACATTGTTATAATATTCCCAATGCATTTATTTTTAACATCCACTCAAAATAAATTTTTAAAAATTATATTATTAGCTTTCGTAGCTTAGTTGGTAGAGCGTCGCACTAGTAATGCGGAGGTCATCAGTTCAACTCTGGTCGAAAGCATATAGCTAATATAATTTTTTTTTGCGTGTTGTGAGAACTCTCAAAACTATTTTTTTTAAAAAGAAAAATTTAGACATGTAATCTGTAATAAAGGTATCATTCAATAGTAAATAACTTGTGGTATTAATGTATGTATATAGCTTGTTTTTTGCTTCTCTTTTTTTTTATATATGACCCTCTGCGGTGAACTAAAAAAAAAAAAATCCTAGTCAATCTTTTGTTTGTGAACATTCTTCAATAGTCTTAACAGATAAACAACGAAATCCAGTGTGTATATCAACAGTATTCCACCGGCTATGAACTTTGCAATGAAAAACATGATTTTGGAGTATATGTTGAGAAGGCTGTTTATGTAGTATGTGATGTTGTAGTCATTTTTTGCTAGGTTGAAAAGATCTGTTGAAAAGGAAATCATGATGTGTTGAAACGTTCAAATATGAGGGCTGTTGTGATCTTTTATCAGTTTGGGTAGTAAATCAAAATTACTGTCTATAAAGATGTTTATTATTGGGGATACACATTGTTGTAAATCACAACAATTACAAAATACTGATCAATATCTCTGTACGAAGCAAAAAAAAAAAAAATTACTCGCCTTCGGACACATCTTATCGCAAAAAAAATAACTAACAACTATATTTCTTTATAAAAAAAAAAAAAATCTGTTATATTACAGTGATGCTCATATATATCACAATATCAAAGATATTAATTGTTTGAAAGCAGATCTGATACCAGCAGATCCAAGAAACATAGTTCTGAATTATCATTAATTTTTTTTTCTTTTTTTAAGCTCCAGCTATCGAAGCTTCTAATGTCCACACATGTCTTATATGTACTCTTACTGGGATTTCTATTTTACTGTATCCACCTGAAAGAACCCTTACTATGGTTAGGGAGTCATCAGTAGGGTCTTTTTGGAGTTCAACATGGAATGGTAGTTCAATAGGCACTCTCATCTCAACTTGGCCCCACCAACACTTTCTGGCTGGCTTCTTCCAGAACAATAGTAATTTGGAGTTTAGTTCTGGCTTTGGTTCAAAGTCGTATAAACATTTTCCAGCTAGAGGGTGTCCATTGATGGAATCATCTAGATTTGGTGTTCTGCTTCTGGACTTGGATCCGGAAGTGACTGCAGATAACTTGGACCATCTGGACTTTCTTGATGATGTTGGGGTCAATACGTTTTGTGATAGTGTTTTTTGTAGTGTTTTGTTATCAGCACTGCTCTTCAAGTACTCGTCATATTTCTTTGCAACTTTTTCCCTGTACTCCTTTGTTGAAGCATTATGCAATCTAATTAATGTCAAAGAAGATATAACGGTTTTATCTGGGTCTTGGTATCTTTGACCCCATGTGGAGCCTTTTTTCAACCCAGATGAGATCAGCATATCCATTAGATGTTGCTCAGCAGAGCCCAGTTCAGTTGGATGGGAACTGCTTGATACCTTGTTAGAACAATATAAACCATTGTAAACATCATGGTCATTTTGCAAGTAAGCACCTACTGACAATTTACAACTTCTCTTTAGAATATCCCAGATTTCATGGTTATTTGGATTGACTTTAATATCAGTTTCAACAACATAATAATCTAAATCTTCTTTTAAAACAATAATGGCTGGGTTTTCATTCAATAAATTAATTTCTGTTTGTTTTGATGACAAAGCAGGGGTGTGGGAATTGGAACCAAAGTGGGAAAAGAAACCACCAGAAGATGTTTCAGCATTTTTTTTCTTTGGGTCACCATAGATATCATACAACTTTTGAATTGAATGATGAGTTAAGTCATAGGTTGCTTCAATGTAGGTATCCATGATGTATTCAAAACTCTTGTTAGAAAAGTTGTAAATATAAACTTCATCTTTTTCAGTAAGAGTTTGAATTACATCACCATTTCTGTCTGAGAAAACACCATTAGGGAATAAACACAGCAATAATGATTCAGGTAAGGACAATAGTTGTTCTCTGGTCATGTAGTAGTGGTTTTCTTGGATGTTCAAGTGAATGATCAAGTTGTTTTCGTGATCATTGCTGAAATATTCATTAACATTGAAGTAGTACTTGGCTCTTGGATCTTTTTTATAGTTGTGGTTTCCAATAGTATCCTCATCTTTGGATCTTTTTGCGGAAGAGGATCTTGACTTTGAGTTACTCTTCTTTTGTTTCAATCTCAGGAATTCGTCGTCTGGAAGAACTAACTTACCACTCTTTGTTTTACTTAATGTTGTTTTGCCACCTTCAGCTTCAATTTTTGTCTTGGAAACTTGAGAACCTAACTTGGCACCAATGAACTTGGTATCTGAATTAGAAACCTGGGTAACTAACTTGTTTGGATTAGACATAGTGTTTGTATTAATAAGTGCCTTTTATATTTTTTGGTTTTACGATAATATAAACAAAGGTGTTGTTTGTTTTTTTTTTTTTGACTGGCTATTGATAAGATGTTTTGGGGAACAATAGCAAAGAAAAAAAAATAGATATGTTTATATTGAAAAAAAAAGAACTAAGTGATTTTTTGTTTTACTTAATCTTATTGTATAATATAGATAAAGGGATTATAATATTTGGTTGTTTTGGGTTGATGCTTTAAAATTTTGAATGTATTAAAAAAAAACATAAATATGATATGAATGAGATATACAAAAAAAAAAAAAAAGAGTATTCGATATTTCCCTTTTTTTTGTTTTTTTTTTATTTTTTTGCTGAAACTGCCATTCAAAAATTATTATGGAATTTTTTTTTTTTGGCTTGATAATTCAGAAAAAAGAGAAAAAAAAAATTTTTAAAATGAATAACAATCGCTTATATCCGCATTATACAATAAATACATACAAAATATATATATTTCCTATTTAGGAACATACTTCCGCGCTTATTCTTTACTTTCCAAAAACGGAAATACCAAACAATTTTTCAAATACCATATATAAAAATATTTTTTCATCCACTTTTCTTTTTTTCTTTTTTTTTATTCTTTAAACAAGTTTAAAAAACTCTATAATCATAAAATTAACTTTATGACAACTTAACCAAACCCAAAATAACTGCTCATTCAAATTCAATTGAAAAAAAAAAAGAGGTCTTTTTTGACTTTGTATTTGAATGAACATCATACTGTTTCCTTAAATAAAGTGTCTCTTTATATCACTTATTTTTTTGTTTTTTTTTAAATGATGAATTTAATAAATAACTTATCTACATTATCTGCAATCAAATCATTTGAAGATAACATTTATACTTTTTCTGATTCAATAAAAAAAAAAATAAGATATAAAAATATATAATAATCGCAATTATTCCTCAAAAAAGAAGAGTTCTTCTTTTGTTATTATATCAATCACTTAAGTTCAAGTCATCATCAACAGATGTTCTTGGTTTGTTTTCAACCGGTTCAACAAAAACCAGTCTCTTGTTTCCACTTCCACTCACACTTCTTTGTTGATTAGCATTCAGTGTCTTTTCTGTTGCTAATGGGGTATTGATGAATGGCTTGT
>JAJMDJ010000020.1:0-35337 GCA_030573495.1 Hanseniaspora nectarophila
GTGGCACATTGATGTCTTGGTGATTTATGAATAGATTGTATGATTTGTATGTGGCAAATGAAGCCAAAAGAATGCTTATTACTTTCAAGTTTTGTTTCAGCTTGTACTTGAATATGCCGTATGTGGTTAATGAGTTGTTGTTGCTGAACAAGTTGAGATTGGGATTATTAACGGGTCTATATATCTTGCTGTATATTCTTTTAAACATGATGTTATGGTAGGTTTTTGGCAGTTATTATCTCTTCTGTAAAGGGTGAAAAGATTATTTAAACCCCTGCAAAAAAAAAAAAAAAAAATAAGATAAAATTACCCAAAAAGAGACAAGATATAGTCAGAAAAGGCGGCTAAATCTATCAAAGACTATAAATATTATACGATTCTCTGATTAATAACATCAAGACTGATGCTTATAGATTGTAAGACACTGTTTAAATAACAGTATCTCTTATCATTCAATAAAAAAACAATAAAACTCATATTTCTCTCTTATTTTTTTCTTAATTTGGTTCATGTGTGGAATTTGTATCTCAATATATATGTCCAATAAATATTATTTTTTATGTATACTTCTGTAGCATACCTCTTACTTAATATAATGTAATAACTTATGGATCACCAGCCTTCTTACCAACGGCACATCTACCGGCGTAGTATAATGGGATAACAGTGGTAACGGCTAAAGCAGCGAAGAAAGGATATACAACGAACTTGGAACCCTTGCTTCTCAAGTAGATAGGGGTATTCTTTTGGGATTGGTAGAACTTTTGCTTTTCAATGATGTTGCTCATGTTGTGGTAAATGGTTTTGCTTTGGGTTTTTGACTATAAACTTAACATTATTTAACAAAAAAAAAAAAGAAAAAAATAATAATTGTCAGTGTAAAAAAAAAAAAAAAATAACAGTATTAAAAAATTTTTTTTTCTACCAAAAATAAAACACATGATATTTTTATAGAAAATACATCGGAGTTTAAAAATATCGGATATAAGAACATATATCCCAAACCAATCAAAAAATTACCTTTTAAATATATAATGGATTATAAAATTTAAAAAAGTATACACTAAAACCATTAAAATACACACACATATAAAAATAATATTAATAATAAAGTACATTCCGATTTTACTATTCATCATCATCTATCACCACAACCTTCTTCTTACTACGTATTCCTTTGTTCAATACAATATCTTCATTGTCATTGCTCAAGTCAATCACCTCATCATGTCTTCTTTTCTTTCTTCTATTATCCAGACTATCATCAACCTCCTCCTCAACATCATACTCGTAGTAGTCAGAGTTCCTTGAACTATCACTGTTATCAACCTCATCCTCACTTAACTCACTGATAATAAACCCTTCAAGGTCACTTCCGCTTTCGTTATTATCACTTTGTTCTCCTTCCGTATTGATACTCTCTCCATCCTCATCACTCATTCTTCTGGTGCCCATGCTTCTGAATGCAACTCCACAATGTGGACACTCAGTCTGGTCATCTTCACTAGGCTCTATTTCCCAATGACATGATGAACACCTGATCACACCTCCATCATCCATATCAACAACACCCATTCCTGTATCTTTAAATGTCTTTTCAAACAAGGTTCCGTTCTTCACATCTGTTTCATAAGTCATTTTTTCTTGTCTAAGCCTCTCAAAGTACTTGACATCATTGGTTATTTCCTTGTATGTGATCATCACGCTTTGTAGAATCTTATTATTAAAAGGTTCATCCTCAATAATCAGTCTGCACATAGGACATCTCAGATTACTTATTTTGATGGACTTCAAGAACCAGCTCTTCAAACACTCGTAGCAATATGTGTGCTTACACTTCTGCAGCGACTGCGGCACACACATGCACTCCTGACATACAGGACATTGGAATTTAGCTTCAAGGGCTTCAATCTTTTCTACAGGTACTAGTTCAGGCATTTAACATAAGGTTTATGTATCGTAATGTTTTTTGGGTTCTAATAATGATCTAATAATTTATTCTCACATTTTCAAATTTCCAAAAAAAAAAGGGTTGAAGCATAAAAAAAAAAAAGAAACACGTTAATTAATCAAAGTTTTCTTTTAACAAAAAATACATATTTTTTCTATTTACAATAAATAAAAGCAATTGACACAGGTCCGTTGTGTCAACACTCATGATTCCAGCATTTTCTCCAACTTTTGATTTATAATGCCCAGGTCTTCAATTGCCTTTTCTTCTCTTGTGACCATTCTCTGATTACAAATTCTCCAGAACTGTTCCATCTCTTCGTGTGTTCTCATGATCCAGTACAACTTAAACTTTGGTGAGGTTTGCTGCATTTTACGGAAGAAATCTCTATTATTCCTCTTGTCTTCCTTGGTGTGGTGTCTGTTCCTGTAAGGCAAGTAATCTGCAAGCGCATCCAAACTGACCTTTCCACCGTTTTGCTGGAAATCCTCATGCAAACTCAACTTCTGCAACTTTCTCTTGATAGCATCGTATAATTCATCTCCAGTATCTTTGATATTGAAGAAATTACCCATGCTTGTATGTTTTTCCCTCAAAATGGTTTCTATCCTTTGATTTGGGTTACTGAAAAGTGGCTGGGGATCATCAGTCATGAAGTTGTAGTGGAAACTCGACAGGTATCTTTTAATCACCTGCGAGGCTGCTATGTAGTAGTTCTGGTCCAACATCAACTTCACACTATCCTCCAGGAACTTCTGCATCTGTTTTCTAAAGTAAACTTCTTTCAATAGATCTTTTCCTGGAACAAGCTTCTTTGTAAGAGTCTCAAATTCCACAATAGTATGTAGGAAATGGTAAATACAAAAATCATTGACGTGTCTGTCAAATGAATCTCTGTATGCTCTTCTTTTTCTACTTTTTTTTTTCATCACTATGGTCTCTTCATTTCCAACATACTTGTCCAATATTTGTATTTTCCTTTCAATGGAATCACCTAGATCTTGTTTAACTTGAATCTCTCTGGTGAATAATTGAAAGTGGAATAATCTATGGGCTAATTCAACAGGTAGGGTAGTCTTAAACAAATCCTTTGTGATCAAAAAGTCTTTGAAATCAACATCATCACAATTACGGAGCAAAAACTTCAAGTAATAAGTAAGGGAAATCGACTGGATAACCTCTTCTTTTCTCAAGTTATTGGCATAAAATGGTGTTTTGAAAAGTTGGTTTATATCCAGAAGCTTGGTGATTGGCGGAATCCATTTTTCTTTTTTAAATTGAGTTTTATACTTGAAATCCTTCTTGTAATCATTCCATTTCCTAATTATGTATCTAGATGTGATTATTTTGTCTTTGTAATGAAGCTTTTGTATATTGATAAGATTTTCTGGAGTTAGTTTATACGCCGATAAGGCAAGTCTGAGTATTTTATCTTGTTTTATTTTATGCAAAGTCAAGGCCTTATTAAAGTCAATGATCTTGGGGTCTATTGTATCATCAATATACTCAATATTTGCAATGGAGTTGTTAAGCAGTACAATCAACAATTTTTCAGATATTCTCAAGTTCACATTATTAAATTCATCTAAAAACAAATCAATGTTCTTTATTGAAGTGTCACATCTTCTGGATAAAAGCTCTTCTTTGAGGTAAGTCAGGTCATTTGATTCACTGGCTACTAAAAGTCTATAATATTGTACATTCAAAAGTTCTGTCTGGTTCAAATTTGGAATTCCGGATTTATTTTTCCAATTTTTACAAACTTTGATTAGTTGCAATTGATTGATAAACTTCTTGCTATTGATCTTCAACAAGTTCTCTATAAAGTAAGAAACAACAGCTGGATTGGCATCACTAAAAGTCAGGTCTTCGAACTTCGGGTTCTTGTATATCTTTGTAACATCTATTTGGTGAGCCGCAAAATTCAGCAGTTTACCATAATCGCTGTATTCATTGTTTAAGTTGTATTTTCCAAAGTACTGATTGAACTTTATAAAATTTTGGTAATAGCTGCTGTTTGAAATATGTGGTTCTAAATAATGAGCTTTGAATTCACCAATCATCAAAAGACACAATGGATCGTTCTTAATATTGAAATGGTCTTCAAATATATCCAAAAAGGAAGAAATCAATTCAATTTCACCATTGGCAAAGATCTTATCAAGAACTTTGTAAAAGATCATCTGGTCCATCTTTTGGTATTTGACGCCTTCTTTTTGAACAAAGTCATGACACATCTTTGTAATAATTTTACAGTTGTAATTGGAGTTTAATCTCCAGCAGAGCTTGATGTACATTAATTCATTGTCTACTATTCTATCCGCATAAAGTCTTTCTCTCAGTCTAATAAGTTCTTTCAAGTATCTATAATCATTCGTCTCATAATAAACTTTGATCAAGTTGTCCAGGAGCATGATCTTTGTGGCGTTATCTGCATCGCTTTCGTTGAACAATGTTATCAAAAAGTCATCTTTTAATAGTGTGCTTTTCTTTACCATAGGAAAATCGTTGTTTATTTCTGATGATTGCAATTCTTCAAGGACCTCATCAACTTCATTCAGTCTACCTGATTTGATTATATTCTTCACTATGTAGTTTAAATGTTCCATAGTGAACTGGTAGTTTGCAAATCTCATACTTCTCATAGTAAACCTTAAACTGTTGTCACTCATGAGAATTGTCTTATAATAAAAAAGATACTTGATTGCATCATTGAGTTGTGGGTTATGTACTTTTGGTAAATCTGGGATTGGAAAAAGCAATGCGATTCTTTGTTTTTCTTTGAAGATTTTTTCGGCTTCATTTTCAACTATGGCTTCACAGCTCTGTATATGATTCAATAGTGGTTGGTGTCTATTAGGTTTTGGATGTGTTATATCAAGATTATAAGTGAATACCAGTTTGTTGGTATTGTTTATTTTTATACCTGGAAGCATGCTGTAACATCGCTTTGCGTTAATACATCGGAAGAACATCCTATTTTGTATATGCAATTATTAAGGGGGGGTTTACAGAATATGTATCAAAAGTGTGGCCACAGCTTTGTGTGTGTAAATTGTGTTTTTGGGTCCTTCCACAATCCTTTTGAATAATTTTTGGAATATGTGAAATTTTTTTTTTTTTCTTGAGAAGAGCAGAAAAAAAAAAGGAAAAAAAAAAAAAAAGGTAGACGATGGAAACAAAAAGTGGTCTTATTGAAACTTTCCAATTTGGTTGCCCCCTTTTTTCACTTAAAACAACCATACACAAACCACACATATAGATGGAATTCAACAGCTGGAGGGATGTCCTTGAGTACTACGAACTGCCACACCACTCGAATGCCCCTTGTGAAGACAAAAAAATCACAGACATACACATATACGACTTTGATGGAACAATGTTCTTTTCACCCTCCATATCAAATGATCTCTTCACCACAAGAGCCAGAAAGTACCTGATGCCATTCAATGGAATGAAAAACAGCGGTGGGTGGTGGTGCTACCAATACAGCCTTGAAACATACATAGACAATTGGATTGCAGAAAAGACACAACAACCAAAAACAGCTAAATCAGAAAAAGGTGTGTGTCATTGTGACCAGTGCAAAATTGACCATAAGTACTGGTCATATGATATAATCCAAAAAATCAGCAAGTCATCCAAAAAACCAGGCTGTTTGACAGTGATGATGACTGGAAGAAGAGAAGATAAATTCCAAGAGACTTTTAAAAAGCTCTTGAAGGGTGATGTTTTCAACAGAACAATTTTCCACCAAGAACTTGATTTTGATTGCATATTTTTGAAGAAAGACTACCAGTACACCATGCAATACAAGGTGAATGTGATTGTGAACCTCATGAACCAGTTCCCCTTATTGAAATCAATTTTGATGTATGACGACAGAGAGGATCAGATTGTAGGGATGGAAGCATGGTGGCAGAAACAACACAAGAGAATAAAGTTCAATATCATTCCTGTTATTCCAAAGGTTGGACAGTATGATTACAACCAGCACCTGGATGTGGTCAAAGGCCTGGTATCAACACACAACAAAAACACTCCTGAACAGATCATCAATGTGGATGCTCATGTGGAGGATGATATTTATTATGCCATTGACAAGGGTGTTTCCAGATTTTTGATGATGCTAACAAAACTTTATATTGAATGGGATGACAAGTCAGGGATTTTAGGTATACAAATGATAAATGGAGAACCAGCAAGGGAAGACATTGATTGGATAATAAGCAAGTTGAAGTTTTCCAATGCATATGGATGTTTCTTGGAACTACACAACAAAGCGGACTCAAACCAAAAGGCTGTTATCATTACTCATTACATAGAAAACCACTTGAAGACATACAAACACATCATGGAACATGATGTTCTCAATACCTTTGATGAAGAAATAGACATAAACTACGAAACCAGTGAAAAATACACGCTTTCACAGACAATGGGGGACCTGGAAGTTAATGAAGAGATAAACCTAAACGATGAATTGAAGTTTACCTTCTTGAACCTCGATGATGGAGTGCTTTCCTTCAAAAGCGACATGACGCAAGCAAACAAGTTCATGCTAGTTGACATGTCTGAAGAGTCATAAAGATATTTATATAAACGAATAAGAAGAAATAATCCTTCTGCACGTGTGTCGTTTAAAAAAAAAAAACGCCCTGCCAAGAAAAAAAAAAAACAAGCAGGAAAATTTTTCTATATATTTATTTTTTTTAAATATTTATTTTTTTTAAGAATTAAACCATTCTAAACACCAAATAATCAACAAATATATAATGGGTAAATTAGCACAATTATTGGCACATCCTCTAGAGCTTAAGGCTGTTTTGACTTTAAAGTTCTTGCAAAAGGAAATATACCAAACAAAGAAAGTCACCAACCCTGATGTGAAGAGATGTTACGAGCTTTTGGCTCTTACCTCCAGATCCTTCGCCATGGTCATCAAGCAACTGCACCCATCCTTGAAGGATGTTGTTATGATCTTCTACTTAGTTTTAAGAGCCCTTGATACTGTTGAAGATGACATGACCATTGATTCATCTATTAAGATCCCGTTATTAAGAAAGTTCCATGAAAAATTGGCTTTGAAGGATTGGACCTTTGATGGTAATGCCGATACTGAAAAGGACAAGTGTGTTTTATTAGAATTTGATAAGATCTTGAGTGTTTACCATACCTTTGATGACAAATACAAGGAAATCATAAGACACATCACTGAAGAAATGGGTAATGGTATGGCTGATTACATTCTTGATGAAAACTTCAACTTGAATGGTGTCAACACCAACAAGGATTATGATCTATACTGTCACTACGTTGCTGGTTTGGTTGGTGAGGGTTTGACTGAAATCATGGTATACGCTGGCTTTGCCTCAAGCACCTTGTTGACTGATGAGCACGATAAGACCTTGATGGAATCCATGGGGTTGTTCTTACAAAAGGTAAACATAACCAGAGATTACTACGAAGATTTGTTAGACAAGAGATCATTTTGGCCTAAAGAAATCTACTCCAAGTACTGTGAAAACTTGAAGGATCTAAGTCTACCTGAAAACGAACAAAATGGTGTTTGGTGTTTAAACGACATGGTCTTGAACTCATTGGAACATGTCACTGATGTCTTAGAGTACTTGAGTTTTGTTGATGAACAATCCTCTTACCAATTCTGTTGTATTCCACAAGTCATGGCCATTGCCACTATGTCTTTGATCTTCAATAATAAGGAAGTCTTGACCAAGGACAATATCAAAATCAGAAAAGGTGAAACATGTTACTTGATCATGAAATCCAGAACCTTTAAGGGAACCATGGAAATCTTTGACTACTACTTGAAGTCCATCAAGAATAGATTGCAAGTTGAAGATCCAAACTACTTGAAGTTAAACATCCAAATTGCCAAGATCCAACAATACATGGAAATGATGACCCAAAAGAACTTGCCTGAAGGTAAAGAACCTAAGCAAACCGCTGTTTACAAGAGAACTGCTAGAAAGCTTGTACACACTGATAAGATCATGCAAAATGCCATTGATGTTGAAAACATGACCTTCTATGGTATTGGAGCCTTGGTTTTGTCCACTGCAGTCTGGTTCTATGTCAAGTAATTGAATGGACAGGATATATATTTTATATAGTTATTCAACACCACATATTATTGCTTTTATTTTGCTAATAGTTTACATATATTATGGCTTTCATTTTTAAGTATTGTACTTTTGTATTAAGTTATTAGATTGAATTAATTAAAACAAATTGTAAACTTTTATGGCGTTTATATCACGTGATTACTAGTAAACAAACTGGGGGTTTTAAAAATATAGAATTGTATTATATCCGATGAGTAATGTTGTTTTCCTTTTTTTGATAGACCAAGAAAAAAAAAAAATACCTTTTTTAACCCTATGTTTTAATCTGATAAAGTGTAAGTGTAAGTTTTTGTTTTTCATTTTTAATATCAATCAAATAAACATACATACAACATTACCACATTCACAATACATAAACATAAATGGAACAAACTAAGGCTAAACTTCTTCTTATGGGTCGTTCCGGATCCGGAAAGTCATCCATGAGATCTATAATCTTTTCTAATTACTCAGCATTCGACACAAGAAGACTAGGGGCCACTATTGACATTGAGCATTCCCACTTGAAGTTTTTGGGCAACATGACTTTGAATTTGTGGGATTGTGGTGGTCAAGATATCTTTATGGACTCATATCTGCAGGAAAACACTTCCAACAACAACAAAAGTCACATTTTCCAAATGGTTCAAGTGCTGATTCACGTCTTTGATGTTGAGAGTGATGAAGTATTGAAGGATATTGAGATTTTTTCAATGGTTCTGCAGAAATTAAGAAACTCTTCTCCAAACTGTAAGATCTTTGTGCTGATACACAAAATGGATTTGGTCCAAGTAAACAAGAGAGACAACCTGTTCAATATTATGATGTCCAAGTTGAAGGAGACTTGCTCCATGTATGGGTTTGAAGATGTTAAAGGATTCCCAACATCCATCTGGGATGAAAGTCTGTACAAAGCCTGGTCATCTATTGTTGGATCAATGATCCCAACCATCGGGGTATACAGAAAGAAAGTCAAGACAATCACTGAGTTGATGCACTTGAAGGAATTCATCTTATTTGAAAAGACAACCTTCTTGGTTGTGTGCTCATCTTCAGAAAAGTATGACAATGTTGAGAATGATAATGTTACCATTGAAAACATGGATCCAAAGAGATTTGAAAAAATCAGTAATGTTTTGAAAACTTATAAACAAAGCATTTACAAACTAAAGGCCAACAACTTCCAGGAATTGCAAATCCCAGAGCACGGGATCTATATCATCAACCTGAACGATAACCTGATGGGTTTCATCAACATCAACAAACCCGAGTGGATGAATGTCAACTTGATAGAAAACAATCTACAAAAGGTAAAGTTGATGTTTTCAAACATAGAACAGGAGATTTGAAACAAAATTAAGGACCAACTCTTTTTTTTTTTTTTTTTTTTCAATTTTTTCTTTTTTTACATGTCTTAGAATATGTATATATATCATTACGATTTTTTTTTTAAATAAATAAATAAAATTCATGACTGCTAATAAACAATCATCAATACATCATCGCGCTTATAATTCCTTGAAGAAATCTCTCTTGAACAAAGCCAACTTGATCCAATCAGACATGACTTTGAATCTGGATCTCCAGGAGATGATCATTTGTAAGTACAAGACTCTCCAGATGTAGAAGGTCATGACACCACCACCGGTGTATAATTGTCTCTTACCGTAAGTTATGTTAGCAATGGCCTTTTCAGCACCTAAGTAGGCTAAGGCACCGTAGTGTAGGTACTTGAATGGCTTAGCGGTTTCGATTTGGTTCTTGTTGAAGACCTTGGTTAAGTATTCGGCTTCTTGATGGGCAACTTGGGCAGTTGGGGCTAAACCAGCAACAGCATTGTCACCAATGGCGAAGACATTCTTCAAACCCTTGACTCTTAAGTGGCCATCAACTAATAAACCTCTTCTGGAACCTTCTTGTTCTGGAATTTCCTTGATCAAGTCAGTAACAATGGCTCTTGGCTTGTTACCAGTGGCCCAGATCAAAGTACCGTATGGAATTTCTTCAACAGTGGTTTCAGTATCAGAAACCTTGGTCTTGGCAACCAAGTAGGTTTCCTTAACTTCAGCAACAGCAGTCTTTAAGTGTAACTTGATGTTGGTTTGTTCCAAGACCTTTTGGGCGTAAGAGGTCAACTTGGATTCGAACATGTTCAAGATAACTGGCATGGCTTCAACAAGGTGGATTTGGACTTCTTCAGCAATGGAAGGTAAGAACTTCTTTAAGTCTTGGTCAACGTAATCTTGTAATTCACCAGCGGTTTCAACACCGGTTGGACCACCACCAACAACGACAAGAGTCAATAATCTCTTTCTTTCTGGGTCACCCTTTGGAAGTAGGTTAGCTCTTTCAATGTTTTCAATGAATTGCTTTCTGATCTTTGGAGAGTGTTCGATTTCCTTTAAGAACATACCGTGTTCTTCAACACCTGGAATACCGAAGGTATTTGGTTCAGCACCAACAGCAGTGACTAAGTAATCGTACTTGATATCAGCAGAGTCGTTCTTCTTGATGGAGTCAGCATTGGTGGAACCGAATGGGTTGACGTGGGAGAAGGACTTGATGGTGACGGTGTTGTCAGCATGGTTGATCTTGGTGGCTTGGGCTTCGTAGTAAGAAACATTACCCTTGGTCTTCTTAACAGCAAAGTTGACGACTGGTTCAATGATGGACTTTTCATCAACAGTACCAACTGGGGTGGAAGGTAATAATGGGGTGAATAAGAAATGAGGTCTTGGGGAGATCAAGGTGACATTGTACTTGCTTTCATCGATGTGTTGCAAGAAGGAGATACCACCCCAACCGGAACCTAAGATGACAACGTTCTTTTTACCATTGCTGGTGACGTATGAGGACAAAGTAGGTTGGGCAGTGGTCTTCTTGGCAGCGGTCTTGAAGGAAGAGATACCACTGGCAGTACTGTTGAATCTTTGAATGATGTTAGATCTAGATAACATTATGTAGTTATGTAAAGTATTGGCGGGGTATTTTGATTTTTATTGTAATAAAAATATTAAAGTAAATATAATTAAATGTAAATAATATAAAATTTTTTTTTTTAATGTTTTTTTACAAACATGTAGGTCATTTTTTTTATTGATGTATAAAAAAAAATTTTAAAAAAATGTTCTAAATCCGTAAAAAAAAAAAAGAAACGTCAAAAATAGATGAGATCTTTATCCGAGATTTAAAAAAAAAAAAAGAAGACCAAAAAATATTATTCACTTTTTTTTTTTTAAAAAACTCCTCTATTTTAAAAAAAAAATTAAAAAAAAAAAATTTGAATTATGATTGGATATCGGATATAATAAAACGCTACACAACATTTATAAATATCGGATATTAATAATTATAAAAATACGCTACACAACATTTATAAATATCGGATATAATAATATTAAATATATCCTCTTAAATTTAATAATTAAAAAAAAAATTGTTGATAAAAAAAATCAATATATAACCTACACAATTACACCTACTCCAAAAATTGTTTTTCAATGATATAATTATAAAAATAACCAAAATAATAAACCACCAATTGCTCTTTTATAATAGAAAATGAATAACAACTTTGATTTGTGGGATCTTCTTATAAACAATTACCTTAAACAAGATGATCTAATATCATCAGTTATATACTTAAACAAACACATATCTTCCATATGTGAAAAAAAATTATTAAAAAATTTAAAAATAACATCACAACCTTATAGAAATTATCAACAAACACAAGATCATTCATCTTATGGGTTTAAAAGTACAATAATAAATGGTTTACAAAAGAAAGGTAACAACTTGAACAAAAAAGATCAATCTGATCATATTCTATACTCAAAAATTTTACATCTATTGAATGATTCAAATATTAATAAAATTGAACAATATACACAGAGTATAGAAATAAAAGATGACTGCTTTTATCACCAAGAAAATAATGAATTATTTGTTGAATTAATCAATAAATTAAACAAAAGTTCATTACAAAAATTCTATATGAATATAGATTCTGAAGTTTACCACACTATCTTTGATACTCTATTAATTAAAGATGAAAATTTCAAAAAATTAAAAAATTTAAATGTAAATGATACTACACGATTTGAACTCATACCGGATAGAAATGCAACACAATTAGAAACTTTGACATTAAAGAACATTGATCAAAAGATATCACTTGAAAAATTTACAAATTTGAATACACTTATCATCTCGGATACCCAAACCTTATTCAATTGTTCAATCCCTGCAGAAAACAAAATCACCAACTTGAGCTTTGATTTCTTACATTCACACCAAACGGAGGTAATTATGTTTCTGAACAACAAGGAAATAGACTTATTGAAGAACATAGCATGGGAAAAGATAACAAATCTTTCTTGCACCTTCAATTGCTTATTACAAGAAGAAAAACAATGTGAATGTATTGATTACTTTTTGCTATCTTTTGAATACTTTGAAAGATTAATAGACTTGAAACAACTGACTGTAGGACAAGCATTAGAAGACAAAAAATCAAAAATCCAAAGATTTGATATGAACAGCTTGCCAATTTTAAGTTATTGGGACGATTCTTTAATCAACATATTCATGTTCCTGCCTACTGAAACCATATCCAAAAAGCTGAACTTATTAAGAATAAAACTATGCCCATCGATGAATGGTCATGCCAAGAACATCAGTGATGGCTACCATACCATGAGAGTACAAAAGATGGGCCATTTACAAGCAATCCTTGAGGAAAACTGTAAACTGCTTTCCATCACATCCAAAGAAGACCACCAGGTCTTAGGTGCTTTGAAGATCTTGGATATGCCACAGTTTTTGCAATCCTTGATACAAATACCCATTCTTTCAAATGATCTCTTGTGGAATGGTTGCCAATGTGCCATATGCAGACCTACTCTTGAAGAAATTGACAAGTACATGCACGACCACTTGTGGTTCAGAAAAAACATATCCAACTCAGGTGGGTTTGGTTCAGGAGTGGGTAACAAGTTCCAAGAACTCGAGAATGGAGAGATGTTCTCATTCATGGCCCTGCCTATAGAACAATACTGCGAGGATTTTGAGGCCATAATAGATGGGAACGGGTTTGATTACTGCTGGGACTTCCACGAGGACCTGTACAATGGAAAGGACCTCAAGCTGATTCATTATTCAGATGACCAGCACAGAAATAGCCAATGTGACTTTGATGATCGCCATTACCAAAAAGTTGTATTACAGACCTTTGAACACTTTATAGACTTGTACCTGGACAACTTCTTGTTTCACCTGCCTAATTTAAATCTTTTGGTGTTATCAGGATTTGCTTATAGAATAGACATGAAGCGTTATGGTAGCTTTGTCTTATCTGATATATATGATTAATTGATATTTTGTAGGTATTGTCGGATATAAAGACAATATCCATGATTTGGTAATTTTTTTTTTTTTTTTTTTTGGCCCTTGAATTACTCCTAATTTTTTTTTTTTTTTGAGGTGTCATCATTTATCATAATTACAAAATAAACCAAATCCCAACTAAATAGATTCCACATATCTATACCACTACACTCATGAGTGCATTATTAATAATATTTACCTTTAGTCTAGGTATTATTGTATCATATGTATTATTCCAGTACAACTCAGGCAAAAACTCCACTTCTATCCATCCGTCTTTATTAAGACTCAAAGAACTGGAGCAATCATCTATAGATAAAGGAACCAAAAAGAAAAAGCCCCGTGTTCTTGAATTTGATCTACATGGCAATTTACTCCCACTTAACCACAACGAGGAGGAATATCCGATTTTATCAAATGAGATCAGAAAAGAAAGAACAAGAGAAATAACCAATGAAATGATCCAACAAGTAAAGCAAGTAACTGCGGAAAATGCCACCACTGAACAGATAATGTTTGATTTGGAGTTGAGTGGAGATGCACAAGTCACTATAAATACATTCTTTGAACAAGGGTTTTTGGAAAATCCACCAATGAACTACTACATATCTCCAGATCAAGAGCCAGAAAGTGAATCTGAAGAAGAGGAAGAAGAAGAAATTGTTGAAGAAAGCAATCCAACACATAACTCATCGTCTTCAAGCAATGAACAATCTTCTTTGCACCAAGGAATTGATTCCATGTACTTGACCCCACAAAACCTAATGGAAGTGTATAATGTCAGAATGGATGCGGATTACGATCTTGGAAAAGATTCATCCATGAAAACAAAGGCCAAGAATATGATTTTGAAGGCCAGAAGAAACATGGAAAAACTAGACAAATCTAACAGTCTAAGGAAATAGTTTTTAATTAATTTTTTTTTGTTATCTATATATAAAACGAGATCACTTTTTCTTTCTTATTTGTAATACATTTATAGTGTGCGGTTCACTCAAATTGTCCAGCTTGACTTCTTCAACCTTGATTTCTTCACTCACAACATCCATTGCATCGTTTTCATCTTTGTACAATTCTCCAAAGTTATAAGTCTTGAAGTCTATGGTTGACAAAAACCCATCTTTACTACTGATGATGATTTTGTTTCCTTCCTTGTTCCAAGACATGCTATAGATTGGATAATAGTGAAGATTTTTTACAATCATCAAGCAATCCAGCTTATTAGTATCATAAATCATTATTTCATCGTCGGTTGCTATGGCAAATACTATCTTGTATTCCAGACCCAAGATACCTTGTTCGGAGTTTATGTCGTTTTTATACAGATTAGGATTGAAACTCACACACAAACATCTTTTCTTCAGATTGGGTATGATCGCTATAGGTTTATTCAACCCTCTCAACAGATTTGCTCTGTGAAAAATATGGCAACAATTCAGTTCCTCACCATTCGAGTTTTTGTAGATTCCATATGGTAATACCAACAAGGATCCATCTGGTGAGAATTGGAGTTTTCTGAAGAAATTGAAATCAACCTGGGCAAAGATATTTTCTTGTTTTCCGGAGGCATCCAACTCCCCTTTGACGATTCTGTTGACAAGCTTCAGATCGGTGAGTTTGGAATTCATAAGCTTTGGTTTATAGATGCAAATAGCCCTATCAGCACCCATGCTGATGACAAGTTCATTCAACGGATCCCAAACACACCCCTGAACAACATCGTTGTGGTTCTTCTTCACAACACAGTATGGCTGCTGAGAGTCATTGATGTCAATAATCTTTATGTATGTGTTCATGTATCCAATGACTAAGTGCTGACTGTCAGGAGACCAATCAAGGGAATATATCTCAAGCTGCTCATTGGCAGAAAGATTGGTCACTGGGAAGTACTTGATGATCCTGTATAATTGTTTGATATCATTGATGTTATTGTATTCATCCTCATACTCGTCATTGAAGTTCTCAGCTATTTTCACTGGAAAGTTATGTGGATTGATGATCTTATCAATATCATTCTTCAATTGGTTTTGCATGAAAAATTGCTGTTCTTGGGGTAACTGGGCATACTTCTCAGTCAAACCTTTTTTATAACTATCCAAAGCTTGTTGATTGATCTGCTCCCATATAAGTATGTACCCATCATCACCACATCCTGCTATGTACTTCCCACAAGGCGAGAACTTTGCGGTGTTGACTGGTTTGCTGAAACCATTCAGAGTAGTTACGTATTCAACATCGTTGATTCTGTCTTTGGCCTTTTGAAAGTGTGTTTTAATGCTGTTGGTAATATCATCCGCATTTGCAGAGCTATTGGTCTTTTCACTGTCCTCATGCAATGTCTTGAATTTCCATATTTTAATCTTGCTGTCACCACCACATGTCAAGAATTTGTTGCTGTGTTTTTCAACCACATTGAAGTCACAACAGTAAATTGGTTTGGTTGAGTGCCAATATGACAAAATAGGGTAAGCTTCAACTGACATATTTATAATTTGTTGTTTGGTTATATGTGATCCAAATAGAAGTATGTTTTTCTTTTTTAAAAATGTGAAAAATGAAGAAAAAAAAAAAAAAATACGTAGGAAATTTTGGTGTTTTCGCGTCATGTTTTTTCTCAGCTTTAAAAGAATATTTTGAAAATTTAAATATCTTGTAAGATATGTTTGTGATGCAGTATAAGGTATGAAAGTTTTTCAGCTGAATGTTATGATATCAATAGATGTGAATATATAGAGATTTTTTTTTAACAAGCTTGTGTGGGGGATAGAACAAAAGGTAGACGATTATTTCATATGAAGAGTCGAAAACACAATAAAATACTCTAAAATTGTGCAAAAAATTGAAGAAAGAGTGCCAATTAGTAGTTTAAACAATCAAAATCTTAATAGTATAAAAATAAATATATTAACCATGCAGAATATTACATTTTACAGCTTATTTAACTAATTATATGATCTCTTTAAGTAAAACTTTAAAAATAAAATTTGCATAAAAATTAAAACAACTCCTGGTAGCTTAGTTGGTTTAAAGCATAAGACTGTAATTTTAACAAGATATCTTGGGATCGGGTGTTCGAATCACCCCCGGGAGATTTTAATTTTTTTCTATTTTTTGAACTGAAAACACGTGACTCCATGCCTTAGATTCATACATTGATTAATACCATACAATTTTTTTTTAAAAAAAAAATTACGAGATGCTATAAACAGAACCATACATATACTTACCATAAACCATTTTATAACCTTAATGTCTGACATAGATAATGATGTTTATGATCAGATAAAAAACAGATTGCTATCGATAATACACGATCGACATTATGTAGAAACAGATGTTTTAAAAAATTCCAAAGTTAATATTGCTCCCATCCCCAATGCTAGATGTGGTAACTGGTACACCAGCAACACAGAAAACATTGAGTCTTACTTCAAAAGCACAGATGGACACAAAGATCACTGGGGGTTTAATTATAGAAGACTTAACATGCATATTTTGGAAAAAATCTTGGAGTGGAGGTCAGATAACCGAGTCATGATGATTGTGGATAGCAGCAAGTACAGACAGATACCAGACTCATTGAGCAAAACCATACCGATATGGTGCTGTGTTTTGAGTTTGTTCATAAACAAAGATTACTTTACAAAAGGTGATGTAATTAATGAAGAGAGGTTCAAAACGATGACTGAATATTTGTTGGAGTTGCCTGTTCAAATGGAGAATGTCAGAGAGGAAGCAGACCAGATCAAAGAGAATGTACTAGGTTTTTACAAAACAGCGTGTTTATACCTACCGGACGTTTACGAAAGGCTGAATTTATTAGTTGACCAATACAACGGTTTTAACACTATTCAGTATATAAAGATCAAACCTGATTGGATTTATCCAGGTCATAATATAGAACCAGAAGACACGATAGCAAAAGAAAACAGGTTTGATGGCCACAATATTCAGGTATTTAACTTAGTACTTTGCTCAACTAGCTCATTTAGTCGTATATCTAGACATCACGGAACTGACAAATACCAGAGAAATATACGCCACAATAAATTCAACTTTGATTTTGACTATTATCAGGGAGCTGGCGATGACCATGAGATGTGGGGGATGAATATGATCAGTCCAAAGATGTTTAATGATAACATAGAAAAATTTGAGAAGTTACTGATGAATAAAGAGCTGGAAATCACGGAATTGATATCTCTGCTCAAGTCTCTTGGTAAATCAGACACTATTGATGACGTTAGCAATGCAGATGTATATGTGATTGATGAACTCAAAAAGGTATTTATAACTAACAACGATAAATTGAACTCAGAAGTAGCTGAGCAATACGGTTTAGTAATAATACTAGGAAGCCGTGAACTTAAGGCTACAAAGAAAATACATGTTTTTAAAGACCTGACCGATGACAAAAGAGGTGTACGTACATTTTTCAAAGATATAAAAGTAATTGAGGCAATTCTATCAAATAAGAAAGCTCAGGATTCAATTTTATTCTCAAGTGAGAAATTTGATCTAAACATTGCATGTGCACTTATTTATCTCATAAAGTATACAGATATTAACAATTTTGATAAAAGTCAGTGGTCAAAGGTTGATGTTAGACAGGTTTATTTAAAGATTTTGGAAAGAATAAATGTCGAAACAAAAACTAGCAGGATAGTGCTAAATAATATGAATAGTTATATAATGTCTTAATCAGTTTTATAGCTGCGCTATAATATTTGTGTAATAAGTTCCCGTGAAGTCTTCATAGCCTGTAATTCTGGAGACAATCAGCAATCTAACATCGATATTGTTAGAAGCTGAAGTTCTTTGAGCAACAGTTTTCAACATGTCAGTGGTCTCCGCATTCAAACTACATTTGATAGCATTTTCATTACCCGTTAGTAAGTAAACATACCACCATAGGTTGGAAATGTTGTGGAAGTTGTCAACTTCAAAGAGAGCATTGCCAGAATTTGAAGTGTCATGTTGCACTACATATTCATCCCTCAACTCATCCAATACAATATCCAAAATCTCAGACAACTCCTTTTTAACATCTTCAGAATCTAGAGTATTGATTATCGTAGAGAATGAAGGCAACTCTAATGATTTGTACAAATCGGTAATCAATGTTGAGTCGTGGTCGTTTTCAAACTGATACATTTTCAAGGAATTCTTACTTACTATAGCCTTTTTCAAACTAATCAATCTCTTTGTTTCATCTTCATCTGCAAAAAAGTGCCTGAAGTTGTCCAAGTTTAAAATTTCGAATTCTTGTTTCAAGTCGTGATTCTTAGTTTCTTTGTCAATTGAAGCAAACTTTTCAAGGTATTCAACATCAAAATCAGCATATTTCTCAAATACTTTAACAATTTTTAGTTTAATGAATCCATACTTTTCATTAGTGTATAATTCACACAAAGTAGGAGCCATGTATTCAAAGAGAATGTCAATATTTCTACTTTGTAGTAAGAAATCCACAGCTATTTCATAAAAATCTTTGGAATTCAAAACGTGAAATAATAATTCAGTAGTGTAGATATCAAGTAATTCTCTAACAATCATTTCATTAACACCACATGGTGGTTGAGTAGTAATTTCTACATCTTTACAAATGTTCCCTTTTTGATTATAAGCCAACTTTAATTCTTCACAGTTGTTTATGTTTTTGAATACTTGCAAGTGCAAATACTTGTTATTGTTACAGGCTAGTATGTTTTCGTCATAGAAATTGACAAGTGGCTCGGCATCAGCAATCTTCTTAGATTTATCGACACAGAAACAGTCTATAACAAACAGATGGTATTGAAGACAATTGTCATCAACTTTTTTCTTGTTAGAAACTCCATCAATATAACTTCTTAAGTCAAAGCTTCTGTTGTTACAAATGTAGTACAATTCCGCAGCGGATTTTCTTATCAACCAGTTCTTGTTATGGCTAACCTTTTCCCAATCTATATCCATTCTAGGAACAAAGTTTTTGTTTTTGACTAGTTGAGCCAATACACCTAATAGCATTTTATCATAAGAGTCTTTTGAATTAATCCAAGAGACTATTAATTCCAAACACTCTTTAAACACTTTATTATGCTTTGCCTTCAACTTTGTTAAAGTAAAGTTGATTATTCCAGTGATCAATCTCACAATATAAGTATCCATGACGTAGTCATTCTGTGGCTTGTAATCAAAGACCCATTGAAGTTCGTTTTTAAAGTTTTTCAAATATGGCAAAATAGCCAATTTAATTTCAAAGTTCAATGCTGTGTAGTCAAAGTTTTCGTAAACAAAATTGTCTAAAGTGGTGGTCTTCAGAGTGGAAAATATTTGCTGGTACATGTATGGAATAGCTCCAAATCTTCTACCAAAGTGGTGATACTTCTCCAGAGTATTGTTCAAGTCATTGAAGTACTTCAACTTTTGTTCATCATTGTTGTCGCTTAGAGATTTTAGTAAAGTTTTGTATAATGGAACAGTTATGTGGATACATGCACTATTACTCAAAATCAACAATAACTCATGGATATATTCCAAGTTGACTATTTTCAAGTTTTTGTTGATAATTTCAATAATGTTGGAAAAGATCTTGTATGATATAATGATCTTATATTCATTGGTTATATCAACGTTCGGATCACCACAAATATAATGTTTGATACTGTCTACAACTTTTTGAACTACACCAAACAAGTTTGTGACATTGCTCTCATTATTTGAAACAAAGTTTCTTAGTAAGATCAATTCATCATTCAAAGTCTTAAATGTTCCTTCTTCATTTTGGGAGTTCATGTTCTCAATCAACTGTTCAATCTTTTGAATATAGACAATTTGGAAATGAAGAAAGTCTTCTGGCTTATTAAAAATTTGAACTAGTCTCTCCTTAGTGGTCAAATCAATGTCTTTATTTTCTATAACATCTTTAACATTGTTGGTGGAGTCTTTAAATACTATATGTTTATAAACCTTGACAAACCCAATGGATAATGAGCTGATGTCTCTGAATGAGGAATCTATACCATGTAAAAAGATGTCTTTTACAAGTTCGTTGTTATCAATCAGATAGCTAGTTATTTCTTCATTAAACAAAACAGTCTTGTTATCATTTGCCTTGTTCATGAATATCAAATACATCATTTCCAACAAGATTCTTTCATAAACAATGTTATTGTGCTTGTAGATGAAATACGATTTGATCAATGATTTTAGCAGATTGTCCAAAAATACTATATGTGTATTAATACAATGGTCTTTGTGGTTAGCTAATTTTGTTTTGAGTCTTTTGATGATCATATTCTCGTACGTAATATTAATGAGTATATTTCTGTCATAATTTTCAATTGAATTATTTAGTTTAAAGTCATCAAAGATAATGTTTTGTATAAGCTCTAATAATTGAAAATAGTGTGTGTTGTAGCTTTTAATATTGGCATTGTTAGTTGTACAGAATTTGTACAGATTCTGGATAGAATCGTTGTTTGATTGCATCTTGGTTTTGGTCTATAATGTTTATATTTCTGTGGTGATTTCTTTTTTCGGTAAAAATTTCGCACTTTTCATAAGTTTGCTTAGCCTGTTGATCACCAAAAAAAAAAAAACAAAAAAGAAAGTAAACTTCATTTTCATTAAGGGAAGAAAAAAAGTATTATCATTCAGCATTTTGTTGATACTAAGCACCAAAGAACACACACCATGTCTGAAAACAACAGCAACCCACCATCAAGTGCTCTGGAACAAGAGAAGGAACAATACTACATGAACTTGGCTAAGAAGTACATCCATGATAACAGTCAGCATAACAAAGTATGGAAGAAATATACCACCAATAACAACAAATACAAACTATCCTTTGATGATTTAATAGAAAGTGACTCTTTTTTGAGAAAATACAAAGACAGATATAAATTAAACAACCTTCAAGACCATTACACATTTAATGGTTTATTGTTGCAAACTCCATTGGGATCAAAAACACAATCAAATAGAAAAAACAACAAAAGTAAAGTTTTGTTGAAGAAAGTGGATGCTCCTGCCACTGAAGAAGAAATAAAGACAGAAAACAATGAAGGCATTATTAACTCTGGTGAGGAAAGTAAAGAACAGTCACAACAACCAAAGTTTCAAACATTGAAGGAAAAGGAGAGAAACAGACTGCTCATAGTGCAGGAAAACTTGGACAAAACCATCATATACGGAAACAGAACCTCCAAAGAGGAATTAGTTGAGGAAGTCAAGAAACACTTCAAAAATGAATTGCAAGTTAAAGAAGCAGAGACCTTGTCACAGTTTATATATAAAGTGAAAAGAGACAACAAGAAGTTCAAGCTAGAGTTTTGAATCCATTATTCTAGCATAATTATTGTTGATTTCAGTTCTCAGTTCATCTAAAGATATATTATCTTTTAATTCGTGTATTACATTCAATGTATTTTCCAAGTTGTGCTTGAAGCAGAAACCTTGCATTTCTGTATTAATAGGCACATCGGTTTCTATAAGCATGTTTTTTGGATTCAATTGGGATATTAAGTTTTTCTGCTTTTTTGTTAAGGGCATTTTGCAGTTGATAAAACTTGAAAGGGAAATGAATGTATTGATATTTTTCAGTTTCAAGTACTGCTGGTTGAATTGGTCGATAGTTCCAGCATATGAATGCAACACTATATTAAGCTTTGCATTTTTCTTTTGTAGCTCGTTATCTATTAATTTTATAGCATCAAAAGTCGCTTGCGAGGCTTTGACCGAATGTATGCTTATGAATTTCAAGTTTGATTTGTTTATAAATTTCTGAAGGAAAAAGTCAAAAACTTTTATTTGGTGCTGTTGATTTATTTTATAGTTGATCTGGTCTGATAAATGGGCTATTTTTTTAACAGTTGCTTTAAAGTCTAACCCTACCTCCCCTATAAAGTCATATTTCGATAAGACATCATCAGTATATATCTCACCTATGTAATGCATATCTGGATATAGATTAAAATTTTCTTTTATTGATTGCTGAATAAATTCTTCTATTTTGGATGTTTCTGTAACTTCAATTTTCAGTTTCTCTGCAACTTCTTTGTGGTCAACAGTCAGGATGCTCAAATAATGATCTAATTTGGTTATTGACTTGTCAAATGTGTATAGGTAACAATACCAAGGGTGGATACCAAGTCCAAGTTTATATAATCTGTTAGTATCATTAAAAGCGTTGCCTGCAGACAAAAGCTCATGGTCAAAGTGTGTGGTACTCATAATATTTAGTATCAACTCTGAGTCATTTGAACATTTTGTATCAAGCTGTTTTTTGATAATATCCTTAATGATATCCCTTTCTGGATCCAGATCTCTTGGCTCTAGTGATATATGGCAATGAGAATCCACAAGCAAATTACTATTCATTTTTCTTTCAGTACGTAATCTATGGTGTTTATCTTATTTTCTTTTTGCTGATAAGGTTTGAAAACAAAAATGTGCAAAAGGCGCACATTCCATCTCATCTAAACAAATCACCAAAAAAAAAAAAAAAAAAACTTGAAAAATCATAATAAACATCACAAAAAAAACCAAAAACACAAACATACATGAAAGATCACATTATCCAGTTCCATCTCCCTTTTATAGCAAGTGTAATAATAGGTAATATCTCCAGACTTGGTCTACTCAAGATTAATGACTCATACAAAGAATCATACACCACAAACAATACAATTCTCTATGTGAATTTCTTGGCCTGTATTATCATGGGGTTTCTCCAGGTGTTCAATTTCAGTAGCTATGACAGTAATATACAGACATGCTTGACTACTGGGTACTGTGGAACATTTTCAAGCTTCAGCACGTACATTTATGAAATATTCATACACACAGTTTTAAAAGCGCATTTGTTTTCCAATTATGGTGCAACAGTGAGTGAGTTTTTCATAGTGAACATTCTTGAATTGAGTGTCTCAATGAGTGGATTAAAGCTAGGAATGGCTATAGCTCATAGTATAAAGAGCCCATTGGAGAATAAAGATAAAGAAGAGGGTTTTGACACAGATATATACCAAGAATGGGTGAATAAAATAGGCAAAGTGCTAAAACATACATTAACAATTATAAGCATACCACTAGTTATAACAATACTAGTTGTAAGTATAGTTTACAGACATAGATACCACTCATACTGGACTTTGTCGTCCATATTTAGCATATTCGGAGCATATGGGCGTTATTACTTGTCAAAATTAAATGGAAAGCTTAAAAACAAATTAACATTTTTTCCAATAGGCACATACATAGCCAACTTTGTTGCAAGCATAATACTATCAATTTTATGGGTTTTATTTAACAAGTATAATTACAACTTTACCAAAAAACTTGTTGTGTACTCATTGATTGAAGGTTTCACAGCCTCATTGTCCACAATGTCAACATTGATGAATGAAATGAACAAGCTCTCGTTGCTCAAAAGTTCACTATACATTTCAATATCAGTCTTGTCATCATATGCACTGTTTATAATAATTTTAGGCAGTTACAAATGGACACATGGTTTAGATGCTTTATAAAAAATTCAAAATACATATCCTTTATATACTAATTCTTTTGAAGGGTAATTTCTCCATATAGAGAAAAGTGATCACTACCACTAACACCTGGGAACATAATTTCTTCGTTGGAACCCAACATCCTCAATTGTGGTACTTGTAACAACTTGTTGATTCTAACACCACCAGCTTGTTCTAGATCAACATACTTCTTTTGAACATCAACTTGTAAATCTGGTTCATCAACGATCAAGAAAATATAATCCAGCATACCCTTGAAACCAGCATTAGAATTGGAAGCAAATGGTTCACCGTTGTACTCTTTCAATGAATTTTCTGGATCAACTTTACCATAACTGTGTCCATACAAGCTGATTGCTCTGACGGGAAGTTTATTAAAAGCACCAGCCAATTGTTCACCGATTTGTATATTTTCTGGAATGTAATGGACATTTCTTTCAGAAGGGTCAAACTCAAATGGCGATCTTTCATTGTCAAAGTCATACTCCATTGATCCGTTCATGTAATAGAAGGATTTTTTATTATCAGCAAAGTTGATAGGCTTGGATAATACCATTGCCTCGTATGGAGCTAGATATGGTTGTGCATTGAAATCACCCATGAAGAAAGATTTATACAGAGGTTGTTGATAGATTTTCTTTATTTCATGGATTTTTCTTAATACAATGTATGTTTGTCTGGCTCTTTCAAAGGTACCAAATGGATGCCAGAACAAGTGTGCTGAACCAATGATTATACCCTTGTTGTTTTCTTGAGTTTGACCGATTGATACCAAATACTCAGGCTTGTAATCAAGAGCCATGATCATTGCAACATTGGTAGTTCTGGTTAGCTTGGCACCGTTAAAAATTTGTTCATCTTCAACATCAACAACTTCTTGGTCAAAATCAATGATTGATTTGTAAACGGTATCTTTGGAGAACTTGGTCAATGAATAACCGATAAGAACACCATGCTTCTTGGTTCCGTACTTCGTGAATTCACAATGATAATTCAAGTATTTTTCAAAGAAGGTAGTCCAGTCTTCTAAGTAGTCAACATCAACTTCTTGTAGACATATAACATCAGCATCTCTGGTAAGCAGTTCAAGAGCCAAAAATTGGTTTCTAATTTTCCATGATGTTAGCTTACCTGCTTTGGGGAACATAGATGACTTGGCTAAACATTGCGCAAGCATGTTGTAAGAGAAAAGCTTCAATGTCAGACCTGATTCGTCTAGTTGAGATGAACTTTGACCTTGTGGGACATCATACAGATCTCTTTCATAAACTGAACATCCTTTTTTCAGGTATTCGGTAATTTGTTCTGTGGTGCTAAATTTTTGGTTTAAAGCAGCTAGATTTAATGGAGCTGGTAAATACATATTTTGGTATAAAACAGTAAATTCTGCAGATGATAGTATCTGTGTTGGTTTAGGTTTATGATATTGAGGTTTTATGAATTATTGGAAAAAAAAAGAAAAACACGAATGATAGCCCGTGATGTTTTTTTTCGGTAATTAGATTTGAGAAATACAGTAACTTGGTCATAAATTATTGATCATAGCATTTGATGCTAATAGAATTTGATATATGATATAAGAAAATATGGGAATATCATAACGATAGTATATATTTTATTTTATCGCTTATGTCAGTTATCATATGTAGCCTATACTATAAACTTTTATACACACTCTAATTTTTAGAGTGCATTCATACAATTCTCTTGGTACTAAATACCTAGTTAATATACTTTAGTATAACTAATAATACCTTTAAATATATGTGAATACAGTAAAGCCATTATGTTGTTGTTGTAATGTTGTACTTATCCCTCCACACACGTGACTATTTTGGCAAGATATTTCCTTTGTATAGGTCTTTAAAAAAAACACTCATCAAGAAAAAACCCCCATAGTAAGATTTGTTCAGTATATAAATTTTTTTTAAAAAAAAACCTTAAAATTTCATTCTTCAATTATGACCTATATCCTTCTGGCCATATATACTTCAATTAGATGATTATATAATTCTAGTCACATCCACCTTCAAGTGAATGTGTATTATTTGCTTAAAATAATTTGTAAGTTCACAAAAAAAACAGCACAAATCACAATAAGTTTAAATGTCATCAATATCAAATTCTTCATCTTCAGCTTCTTCTTCTTCCTCTTCTTCAGCACCGAATTCGAAGTTGACATCTTCTTCGTCTTCGAAACCAAAGTTTTCACTTTCGTAAATCTTGGCGTTTTCTGGTAACTCACCTTGTTGTTTCAAAGTCTTGGCTTCATCCAGGTTATATTTGTGTAAAACATCACATTGGTCATCTTGGAAATCTCTTAAAGAAACCAAAATTATATCACCTTGGGACATCCAAGCCTTCTTTCTCAAGTTACCTCTGATATGGGCAATTCTGACAACATCATCAAAACAGTTGGCAGAAACTCTACTGTTACCCAACATCTTGGTTATTTGAGCGTATTCTTGACCTTCATCCTTGTAGATAAGTTCTCTCTTTTGACTTTCGTTATCGTTTTTACCTCTTCTACCTTTTTTACCACCTTTGACGTTTTTCTTAGCCATTTTGATTATGCTTTATTAATTTGTTATTGGTTTGCTATATTCTCTTTTTTTTTTGTGAATTGTCCAACTAAAAAAAGCAAAACAAGAAAAATTAACATTAAACAGGAGTTTTCCAAATGGGTCAAATCGTATTCTGAAAAAAAAAGAAAAGAAAATTTTTACACTCTTTTTGGGAAAAAAAAAAATAAAAAAACGTGAAAAATCATAAAAACACACGGTAGCGGTATTCAAAAAAAAGGAATATTTTTTAATTAAACTATATAAATCAATCAGAATCCTCATCATTGGATGACAACAACTTCATCAAGTCATTCATACCATTGATATGTTGGTTGGCATTGGTTGATCTTGGATCACCATATACACATGTGTATGTATAAGCAATGTTAGCACCTTGGAATCTGTTGATATACTCAAACAATGGCTCAATGGTTGGTGATGATGAACCAGTGATCATAGCGAATGAGAACTTGCTCACACCCTTCAAGTTTTCTCCACCTGAATTATTGTTGTTATTCAACAAATTCAATTGTTCAAAGCTTTGAAGGGTATTCAAATGTGGTCTGGAATTGGATCTAGGTATGATTGCAGAGTTGCTCTTAGTGAAGTAATCTCCACCTTCCATAGTGCTTCTAATGGAAGTAACATCATCATCATCTACATAATAATCACCATTACCTGATTTCAATTGTAATTGTACCTTGGAAGGTGTGGATGGGGTTATTGGAGACATCAAAGGCTTTAGCAATGGAGAACCCATTGAAGGCACTCTGGACATATTACCGCTATTATCATTCAAGTTGAACAAACTACTAGTTGATGGGTTTCTGTGTAGAGATGATGAACCAGCACTGGCATAATAATCAAAGATAAACTTCAAGGCTCTCAATGATAAACCAAATTGTTGCACAAACAAAATACTCTTGTGGTAGTAAGCATGAATACCTCTTCTGGATCCAAACAATGTATTGATGTGCAATATCAAATCACCAACAATATCATTGACTCTGTCTTTGTCTTCAGCATTTTCAGTGTGAATTCTAAACATGGATTCACCAGCCTTGATATAACTACCTGGCAATCTTTCCAGTTTATCTTGTAATAATGGCAAGACTTCATTCTTCCACAAATTGTCACCCATCAAAGTATACCAAGTACCATCAATTCTAACAAAGGCACCGTTTTCAGCTATCAAGTTCAAACCAGCAACTCTTGCATAGTATCTTTCAACGGTGGCCTTGTCAAAGGAGTTTAAGATAAATACCTTGTTTCCTGGAACTGAACACAATTCATTCATGGTCTTGATGATTTCTGGAGTTGGAGGCTGACTGAACTTGAATACAAACAATTTGTTCTTATTCTTACAGTTTCTGTAACTCTTCTCCCATTCTTCAGTTTGTAAATTCAACAAAGTGGATCTTTCAATGTTCAATTCCCAAGAGGAGTTGATGGACTTGACGGATGCAATAATCCAGTTGTCACTGTCATTGACAATCAACTTCTTCATCATCTTCTTCCATCTTCTTCTCTTTTCTTCAGGTGACATTTCCAAGGCAAACTTCATGATTTCACTTAATCTCTTGATATCCCATGGGTTTGTCAACAAACAACCTTCTTTGAATAACTCAGCAGAACCGGTGAATTCAGAAATCATCAAAGGTGAGTTCTTGTCAGAGTTGGCAACAATGAAATCATGACAAGTCAAGTTCATACCCTCTCTCATGGAATTAACCCAGAAAACATCAGCCTCACTCAACAAGGAGTAGTATTGCATTTCAGTTAAATCTTGAGTTAACAAAACAATGTTTTGGTGCATTGTGATATCAGTAGACAAATTATTGATTCTATCAACCAAACCAACAATTTCCTTTTCCAAGTACTTGTCTTTTTTGGTGGAACCAGTGACTACTTGAACAAAACAGACTCTAGAGATGTATGAAGGATTGTCTCTTAAGAACTTTTCATAAGCAATAAACTTGGTTTTCAAACCTCTCAAACTATCAAATTGATCCTTGGATACAATAAGTCTCTTGGCTTCATCCCCAGCCCATCTTTGCTTGATGATATTCTTGAAGAAATCAAACTCTTCGGCATTTCTCAATTTTCTTTGAATTTCAAACGCATCAATACCAATCGGAACAGAACAGATTTGAATGGTTCTTCCAGCAAACTTAATACCATCTTCAATATCACCATCTGTTTGCATCAATCTGTTACAAGTCAAGGCAAAGTGCTTGGCATATTCTTCGGTTTGGAAACCCAAACTGTTGGCTCCTAACAACCCTTTTAAAATAGAATCTCTTTGAGCAAAGCATCTGAATACTTCGGAAGAAGGGAATGAAACGTGCAAGGAGAAACCAATCTTGGCATTAGGTATTTTTTCTCTAACCATTCCAGGAACCAACAACAAGTGGTAGTCATGAACCCAGACAGTATCGTCATCAGTGTAGTTTTCAATGATCTTGTCTGCAAACTTTTGATTCAAGTCCTTGTAGTGGTTCCATGAATGATCTTCAAAGGCCTTTGATTTTGGATTGTCAGGAATTTGATAGTGGAAAGTTGGCCATAAAATTTCCTTACAGAAATTCTTGTAAGCACCCTTGAAGGTGATATCATCAGAGATAACAGATTGACAGTTGAATTCATCCTTCAAAGTATTTGTGACATTTCCTAAGACGTTTTCAGGCAAAACATCAGTTGGAATACCAAGAGTACCGTAGAAGACAACTGGTTGGTTGAATGTCTTTTCAAAGATGGCCGTATTAACAGCATTTCTCAAACCGGAGTTGCACTTGTGGGAAGGCACAATGGACCAGTCAGCCTTTGAAAAGATATTTTGCTGACCATTCAATAAGTTACTCTTCAAAAACTCAGCATTGGAGTAACCACCAAACTTAGGAACTTCTTGTTGGTTGAATTCATAGTTGTCTCTTTCAATTCTTCTGGAATCGTTATCAGAACCAACTCCATCATCAGAAAAAGTTCCATCAACATGTAAGTTCTTGACTGGATACATGGAATCAATGGAGGCCTCTGTGTTTGGATTGTATGACGGTTCATCATGAATAGCATTTTCCAAAACATCATCAATGTCATACATGTGTGGCTTAAATGTAGTGTGTGGTTGGGTATTGCTGTTTGATCTGTTTATGGAATCAGGATTAGGACTGGCACCACTGGATTTACGATGAATTCTCTTCATTGAAGTAGTGCTTGATAGCCCAGCCTTCAAATCCCTAGAAACATCAACATTCTTCTCCACCGAAGGCAAGTCTCTAGACTTTGGAGTAATGATAGTACCTGATGGTTTGCTGTTCATCAAAACAGTGGATACTTGTTTCAACAAGGAATTGTTTTGGTTCATTCCGTTATGTGACATGTGTAGTGGAGAGGGATCATGAGACCCTTGAGCTTTGATGGCTGCTTGTCTACCTTTTGGATCCATCAAAGAGTTCAAGTTAGAAGCACTGCTATTCATAGAAGAAGCCATTGAACTGTAACCAGAGTCAAGGGTTCCCGGTGTGCCTATATTGTGTTTCAACAAATCAGAAAATACAGGCTCATTTGGAGATCTTAAGTTGGATGGTTGAGCATGTGATAGACGTTTTCTGGCTAAGGTGTCAATGTTGACATGGGATGCAACACTATCCAAAGTATTTGGCGCGTGTTGGGTAGTGTTAGTCATATTAAACCCAGAAGCTCCGGCAGTTAGGTTATTCATAAATGCATCAGAATCTTCACGATTATTATCTGCTAAAACTTCATGTTCATCAGGGTTAATAATGACAGCACTATCAGCAATTTTTGCGTTATCAATCAAACCATTGGTTTCATTTTCTTTTTTCAAAGCAGAGATGTCTCCGTTTTGGATCTTTTCATCAATGATATCTTGGGGAGTAATCATAGAGTTACTCTTGAATATTTCTTCTGTTGAAAGTTGCTGATGTTTTTCTGAAGCAACATTAGGATCAATCAGACCCTTGATAGCATCATTCTCAGTAACACCTGCTTCTTTGTAAAAGCTGGTTGTATTGCTTCTGGCACGTGTGTAGTTTCTTCTAGCAGTATCAGCGTTGTTGTCCACTAGCAATGGACATGGTTCATCTATTTCTGGAGTAATGGCACCACTGCTGAAGTTGCTGAATGAACGATCAACACCATTGTTTTGATTGACATTGTTCAATGGAGAAGAAGGTGGCAGAGTAGAATCCTTGATGATGTTGCTATCAATCAAGTTTTCAGTGTCACCTGCATTAGAGTTGATCTCGAATTGAGGAGTGAATGGCAAGAACAAAGATGCAAGTATAACAACCATTGTTCTATTTAATCAAAATAATTAGGGATCTGCTTTGTTTGGTTAATGTTAATGTATTTTTTTGGAATGATTATAAACACTTTAAACACACAATCCAACAATCCTAAACCCCCAAAATGATTATAATCATATATTGGGTATCCCCCTTTAAAAAAAAAATTCTTAACTGAGCAAAAAAAAAAATTAAAGGGAGATAGATTTCTCTCCCTATTGAAAAAAATACATATACTAACCAATTTCCTCTTATCCGAAAATAAGAAATCCAGTACTTACTTCTTGATCTTCTTGTTGATATTCAATCCACTTGCTTTTGGTGCTCTCTTTCTAGACTCCACATGCTGGTGCTGCTTGTAGTAAGCACTGTTGATCCCATGCATGATTTCCAGTTCATCAGCATATCCCGCATGTAAGTACTCGTTTCTCTGCTCCACAAGCCCATATGTATCATCCAAATCATCTATCCCTTCTGGCTCTTCCTCCACCATAACAAATGTCTTTTTTCTCAAAACATCCTCGTATTTTTTGGTGTTTACATCTTTTGAGTTGTACTCGGCTATTAGGGTTTGGAAATCATCTTGAGATATTTTCATGTTCTTATCTCCGACAAAGATGTTCTCAAATATCTTCTTGAACTCAGAGTAATAATCTGCTTCTATTGGTGATATTTTGTAATCTTCATTGACTGCGCATTTGGGGAACATACGAATTTCATCTTTGAATGGTATTTCTAGTACAAATAGTCTGATGTTGTCTTCAGGGTCTAGGGAATCAATTTGTTTGGCAACCACTACACAATTTCTTATTTCCTTTGATGCAAGTGCCTTTCCTATACATAACATAACAGTTTCACTATCAACCATTTCACTCTTCAAATCATATAGTAAGCTTTCTGATTTGGCATCATTACTTGGTTTTAGTTCCAAAGCCTTGGATATGTTTATGAGACTTGAGATGTTTTGGTAACTATCCAAAGATGCAAAGCCAATGACTGACAAAAACGGACTGTTATCTTCTATAAGGGTCTTTTCACCAATAAATACTTGATTTTGGAATATCTTGTCTGCTTCTTCAACGCTGATAAAGTTGTCAGTTGCTAGTTGGTAATAGCTCTTGACTTGTGCATCCTGCAATCTTTCATTCGTCTGTGGGTTGCAATTGAATCTTTTATTGGTGACTTCCCCCTTTTCAGGGTTTCCTCTTTTATATAACTTGGTCTTGTAACTGCTTTGTCCACTAAGCAGATTGTGTCTACCTAATTCATAAACATCACACGCGATACTGATATCAGGCTTCATAAATGATATTTTCAAGTTACTAGCAGTTTTTAATCTTTTGAGTTCAAATATGGTGTTGTATGTTTGATCAAAAGTTGCTTTTAGTTTTTGCTGCTTCAGCTCAAGTGCTTCACTTGCATCTATTTTAAATAAGTCATGGTCTTCAAATACTTCCATGTATGCTTCTAAATTATCAGTGGTGATATCAACATCGTATAAAATAGTTGTCATGTCAATGTTTTTGGTATATGTCTTGTCTTCATCCCTTGACATAAAGCCACTTTCAATTTTTTTTATTAATTCAGAACATTCTTCTTTGTCGATATCAGTAAAATCAGAGATTATAATAACATTCAAGTAATTGTCTATTCTCACATTTTTGTTGTTGATAAATTCATTAGCAACGTATTTAATATTATCCACCATACTTGTGCTATCAGAACTGGAGTTTTTAGTCTTCAAAATGTCCAACATATTAAGCATGTTATAGGCCTTTGAGTTATAAAAAATTGTGGTCTTCATTTGGGTATCAATGATTTGCTCATAAACCATATTCAAAATCCCAACGTTGATTTTCTCTAGTGAGATATCCAGCAGAATGTACACACTATCTGGTGTTTCAGATCTGTATTTATCATTAAATACTAGAGATTCAGCTTCCATATTGGGCAAAAAAGTATAATACTGTTGCTGTGGGGAGGGGTTAACTAGAGGAATATGTAAAGTTGCACTTTACGTGTTTAGTTAGATTTCTTTTTTTCATAAAATGCTAAATGACTTGTTTTTTTGTTTGGTGTTTCGGATTTAAGCATCATTTTTAAAATTAAAAAAAAATTCCATTTTTTATAGCACCAAAACTTTTTTTTTCATTTTTTCATTTTAGAAAAATTTTCATCAAACTTTTTTTTTTAAATTTCTTAAACAGACATCTGAATTACAAAAACCCCAAGTCAATATCCATTACAATGTCCAAGGCTTTCCAAAACTTTTTGTTTGCCAACAAAATTGAACCAATTTTTTATAAAGCCTCTCTAAGAAGATCCCTAGTAGATGTCCCACACACCCACATAACCATATTGCAACAAATCGGTATAACATCCCGTAAGCTGAACAAGGTCCACATACTCCCAATCAACAAGAAAACAGCCATGGGTCTGTTGAAGAACAAGGAAATCGTCAATGTCGAAGTCGTCAAGGTTGATGAAGATGTCATCATGAATGAAATCAAAAAAATTAACCCAGACTTCTCTTTGGAACAAATCCCACAATCAAACATAGAACCAACTGAAGATCTTCTGGACTTGAATGCTGAAAACAGGTTTATTTCTCCAGAAGCTGCCGAATACATCAACCAAAGTGTAAGAGAGTATGTTGAAGGTGAGTTTAAGTTGGCTAGAAAGATTGAACCTGGGTTCTCAGTTGTGAAACATTGATAATAAATAAAAAAAGAGCAAATTAAGTTCATGTAAATACAATTTTTATATAATTGATTAATCACAGAGGGATTCAAGCACCTCTAATATGTGTATTTTTTTTAAAAAAATAAAGTTACATTTCAAATGAGTCAATCAACTTGAACAAGTCTGATTTGTTCATAGCCTTCCCATCGAAACTCAAGTCCAGCACAGAAGTGTTTCCTTGAACTCCTGATTTGTCTGAACGAGTTTCCTTTTCAGTGTAGTCAACAATACTTGGCTGTCTCATGAGACCCAAACCGTTTTTGGAGTATCCACTATAATCAAACATCTCCAAGCTAACATCGGCATCTGATTTCAATACAGTGGCTCCTTTGGACATCAAGCTTCTTGATTTTTTAGTTGGTGATTCTTCATTGCTATTCTTTTGGTTCATTGCTAGTTTCTTTGGTGAGGTCTCAATTAGTTTATTGAAATTATTAGATTTACTGGATTTTACAAAGCTGGAGTCCCCAATATCTCCAAACAAGGAAGTAGTCTTTGCAGTTTCTTTGTTAGCATTTGATGTTCCTAGGTTTAAAGTTCTACGCAATTCCCTGGTCTTGTTACTGGCAACATTATTCAGACTGGCGGTGCTTCCACTCTTGGAACTGTAACTAATACGTCTACCGGCATTGATGCTCGCATTGGGATCTTGGCCTTTTGATGACACAAAAAAGTTGGTACTCTTCTTCAATACAATCATTCTTCCTGATGATGTGCTTGTATTTATACCTGTATCTGAAGAATCCAATACAGAAATGTCATTTTCTTCATTGCTCTTTTGAAGACTTTCACCCAAGTGCGTAAAAAAGTCATCAAGTTGTTTGTTGTCGATGTTGGTTATCTCTTGAAGAATTAAATCATCAAAATCATTGTCCATTTCAACAATATTGTCACTTTGCTTTTCACCATCAAAGCTTATGATCTTGTCCATGTCTAATTCATATAAGATATCATACACAGGCTTCTTCAACAGATGTAAACAATTCTTTTCTAAACAGTTTAAGGTATTTATCTTGGTGACATTGTTGCCTTTTTGGGCAATTAAACTAAATGAATCCATTTCCTTTTTATAGTCATCATAATCATCCATCTTTTGTATCACAAAGTCTTTTTTGATATTGGTATTTGAGGTCAAAGGAGTCATTCTGGATTGTTTATTATCGGTGGATTTCATTCCCCTGTTATGCTTAATAGGACTGTTTGGGTATGCTGGTTTTAACTTCTGGTTTTTGTTCATACCCTGTTTTTTTGGTGAAGCAGACCATCCTTGGTTGTTCTTGTTATGTTTCTTTGGTGAATAAGAATCATTGTACTTGCCCTTTGGAGAGTGCTGATACCCATATGGGTAATAATTCTGGGGTTGTTTGTTTGGGGAATAACGAGATGGAGATGCTGGTGAATAGTTGAATTGGGGTGGAGACATCAAATTCATATCAGGATTGTAAACTGGGGTATTGTGAGGCGGTGATGCCATAGCTCCTTGGTAAACAGGAGTTTGGTAATAGTAGTAGTATTGTTGTGGTTGGTAAACAAAGTGGGGTTGTTGCGCCAAAGGAGGGGTTCTAAATGTTTCTTTCTTGTCATCTTTATGATGATCTTCTTCTTTCCTCATGTGTGTTAAAGTTATGATGCTGAAGTGGTTATGACTATATACTTGTTGCAATTGTTGTTTTTGTCTGTTTTTTTTTCTTTCTTGGATAGTTTGCATTTTTGTTTACAAAATATAAAATATACGGGTGTGTT